>NQII01000572.1:289659-319267 GCA_002778355.1 Clitarchus hookeri
AATGTTAAGAGCCACCCAAATCTCTTCACACTATTTCTTGCCCCCTCTTTCTCTCTTTCTCTCCCCTTTTTCTCTGCCCGCCTCTTTCTCTCCTCCTTTCTCTCCTCTCTCTTCCTCCACCCACTTCTCTCAAGACTGATATAAATGTGCCATGGATGAAAATTAGTCTTAATGGCATAGAACATCATCCTGTAATCATTTAATTGTGGTTGTACAGTCGACTCTCGATGTTGGGGTTGTACGCACCTGGAGAGCAGTATTGTTCGTGTTGCATGTGAAGTTGACATGCCACGGTCGTCGTCATTATCCATTCTAGCCTCACCACAACCACAGCCTCCTAAGAAGAGACTTAAAGCCATGTATGTCACAGGTCGCCTTTGAAGCCCAGTGTTTGCTCGGCCCAGTTGATGAATCTTGTTAGACCGCAACCTGCCTCACATCATGGCACAGTGCTCACCCCTTCAGCCGCAGAGTGGAAGCGAGTTGCCAGTTTCGGCCACCTTCAACCATCTCTGCTACCCTCGCACCCCTCATACTGGCCCTGTGCTTTGGGTATATGGGTATATATAGAGGCCGCAGTCCAGAGTTTGAGGCTGTCGTAGCTACGCATGTAGAGTCACGAGTCCGAGTACTGTATGACTGGGGTGTTACCCTCCCCCCTCCCCCTTCCATCACCTTGTCCGTGTCTGCGTCTACCGAGTCTAGGTGTCATACTGGTTGGCATTCTAGGATCGGCCCTTCAGACCTCAGTCATGGTACAGGCTGGTTTGTGTGTGTCTACTGTCCCGGCAATAAACAGACATATTCCGATATTGGCTGAGTTATCACTCGCAGCTCACTATTTTNACTGGGGTGTTACCCTCCCCCCTCCCCCTTCCATCACCTTGTCCGTGTCTGCGTCTACCGAGTCTAGGTGTCATACTGGTTGGCATTCTAGGATCGGCCCTTCAGACCTCAGTCATGGTACAGGCTGGTTTGTGTGTGTCTACTGTCCCGGCAATAAACAGACATTCCGAAATTGGCTGAGTTATCACTCGCAGCTCACTATTCTTCTCTACCTGCTCCCACTATCTCCTGTTTCATCAACAGAACCTCCAACGTTCTTGCAGGAGAAGTGATGAGCTGCAACCTCTATTCCTACCTCACCTTCAGGGAGAACTGTCTCTACGTGATGTTTGGATCTATGGCAATGCCCCGCCTTTCTGAGTATCACGAGAGCAGTATCCTTCCCTTGGCTAGTTACCTTCTTTAAGTGCTTGGGTCTGCCGGCGACGTCCCACCCATCAAATTACTTGCAGGAGGCCAATAGGGAAACCTCTGCTAGGGAGCTCCGTCTCTTCGTGATGCTAGGATCTATGGTGACGTCCCACCTTCCTGAGTAACACGAGAGCAGTTGCCCCTATCTTGCTACTGACATATTTTGTGAATTGCTTGGGTTTGCCGGCGATGTCCCGTCTGCCAATTAATTTGCTTGAGACCAGTAGTTCAGGCCTACCTGCCCAATCCACCTGCCTACCCCCACGTGCTTGAAGAAGTCCAGCGTTGTTAGCTGGTGATCAACTGGTCGTCTCTTGTTAGGAGAGCGGAAGAGAGCAGACAGAACAGAAAGCCCTAGCACAACTGGTGCTAAGAACTTAAAAGCAAAGACAGGAAAACAAATGAAGGCAGCAAAGCGCGCACATGAGCGCTCCAAAGACCACGATGCGGATGGTGCCACTAAATGTCTTAAAGCGCCAGCAATGCAAAATTATAAAAACATTTCCAAAAAATCTACTTTAACTTCTCTGTTGTCCAATTTACTCGCTAAATGAAATGGTAAACATTAATGACAGTTTATGACCAGAGACTATTGGCTTCTTACAATTGTCTGCGCTGGGTGTGCCCTGAAAACTAAAAAAATGCAATTATCATGTGATTACGTGAAGTGAGTGCTTGTTTTTCTGCCATATTTGCTCTGAAACTGCCGCACTTACTGGAGACAGTGCAGCAAAAATTGCACTCATTGCACAATTTTTCAGTACAATTGAAAATGGATAAACAAATGCACTCAGTGGGAGTGCATACAAACTTGAAGATGTGGTACTCTGCCAGTGCACATTTAGTGCAGTCCATTGCAATAATTGGAAAATGCTTTAAAACTAGAATCAATCTGTCTTCCTTTTTTTTTTTTACCATGTTTGCTTTACTCACTGCATTATGTGTGGATTTGCAATGATGGTGGTATTGTATACAGAATAAGTGGAAAGGTGCAATCTTTGTTTACCATTTGAATTCAAGCATCTTCAGACTGTTTTATTGTACAAATAAATTAAGTTTTGGAGAAAATTTCTACATTTTGAGTGAAAAATATATTTACATGCGGTAATGCAAAATTGTTACTCAGAGAAATGTTTACATTATGCTGTCGTATTTTCAATTTTGGGTTTCCTCTCTGTCATCTGTTNGGGGGGGAGTTAATAATGAAACCAGTTTTGTGGTGGCGTGGATTTGGGTTCGAGATTCTGTGACACTTTGAAGGATTCTACTATGGATTTGGATTTGACCCATCCCCAGACTGCTATTGGTTCATGAATTCTTCATGCTAATGGGTGTTTGTTTTTTTTTTTCAGTGAGAAGACACGTACTGCGCAAAGCTGTGGGCTCATCTGGTAACAGAGTGTACCTTGGTGCATTTTTGTATGGACGTAGTATGTCGGAGTTCTGTGTGGTGAAGCCAGTGCTGCACGAGAGTGGGAAGATGACGGTAACTCTCACTGGCAGGAGGTTCCATGATCCCAAGGTAAGNGCCAGTGCTGCACGAGAGTGGGAAGATGACGGTAACTCTCACTGGCAGGAGGTTCCATGATCCCAAGGTAAGGTGTGCGTTGGAATACACGTAGTCACCAGTAGTATAGAGTTGCATAGTTGTAATGTCACAGACGTCGGAATTGGTGACTGGAAATCACAGTTCGTTTTTGCTCACTCGTTGAAGACATAAAACTTAAATAAAGGTGCCATATCAAAAATAAAATAAAATAATCTAGTCTCAGATTATTTCCTCTGCATTTTATTTCATGTTCATAATAAACAGTTCACATTCTTTCATTAATACAGTCTCACGAACAGTCAGCTTAATGAGACAGATGAGCAAAGAACAATGCCGCAGTAGTTAATTTATTATTCACGTCACTCAAAACTCTCATCTTGAGAGAAAATTACGAAGGCAGGAGGGACGGGACGTTAGTTCCCTCCTGGCACCCATGCGATCTCCCACACCGGCGGAAATAATTAGTAGAAACGAGTTTGTTTAAAAATCGAAGTAAAAAAAAAAGAAGTGAAGTTTACGGGTGCTTGCCAGTGTGGGCGAAATTTGCCACGCTCGATGTGTCTCCTCTAAGAGTTGGGTGACAACTGTTGGTGGGTGTAAGGTGCTCGGGGCTAAAGTCACCACGCGCTCTATCCCCACTCCTTGCACCAGGGTGCCAAAAACCTAACCAAATAAGGGCATGACATGGCATGGAATCCCTTCAGAATACTGTGTAACCCCCGTCGCAACCGCTTCCCCCACACCATGCCGTACTGCATCGTAGTAAAATAATGCAATTTATAGAACATTCTCGAAGGAAAAAATGTTTACGAAAGTGGTAAAAGCTTATCTCCGAATGCTGACGCAACCTAAACTGCAATTTCAGAAAAAGCAAACGCATGACAGATAACATGGCCAAAACTTCAAGTACTGAGAAGCTATTACAATTCCATGAAAAGCAAAATAAAATTAACCATATGTCTTGATTAAATTAACATAAACTGCATCACTACATTACCCCTCCTCGGTTTGGGAGAGATTTTGAAGTAACCTTTCCCAAATCAAAACATACCTTGTATGCGGCTACTCTGCAGACTACTGCGACTCTGTTCTTTACAAACAATTTGAAAGTTCACATTGTGATAACCAATCTCAATCACATAAAGAACAATATTCACTTCACATCTTAAAGAAGAACGACTCAAAATATTTACTGGGATGCTGCGATAAAATAATACATATCACTTATCTTTATTGCAATTACAGTCAAATGTTATTTTTAATTTTAGTTGATGGTGTACAGACAATGTAAGCCAATGATGATTCCTTATACGTAGACTGTGTAATGACGCAATATTCATAATTTTTCGGGACTCGGGTGTAAAATTCTTTCGTGTGTATGAAGCTTTGGAAAGCTTCTTAATATTTTTATCGGGTTCAAGTTTAAAGCCGTGGTTGCTCGTTTCCCGTGTTTATCAGGCAGACGTGTGCGTTTGTAGGTTAATGGGCGGACGTCTGCTGTTTACGTTTTATCAGGAGTCCGGTTGTGTTTCGTTTCGAACATCGTTGTCTTGGGGAAGCGTCAGCATTAATTAGATTAGTTCGTTTCTGTTAACAGCGACGTCGACAAGTTTTAGTTCCCCCGGCGCAGTTTTAATGCGTCAACAAGTTTTTGTTGTACGAGAGGTTAGTTTATCTGGATCAGGTGACGTCGACAAGTTTGTTTATGTTGACGGCGCAGGATTAGTTAGTGCAGTCAGTTACGATAACGTTGTGGAGAGCGTGCGTGGCCAGGCCGTTATCTCAGGAGAGGGGGGTGATAGGCAGCACAAAAAGAGGCGTCTGTCTGTCGCCCTTAGAGGAGTCTTATTCAAGTCAGTCGTCGGAAGAAGGTACTTCGGGGCAGTCGCCCGTGAGGGCAGGTCAGAACAGTAGTCGTCGTAGTACAATGATAGTCTAGGTCGCGTCGTGTGTGACGTGAACCCCCACATCGGCCACTAGACTTTATTATTTTATTTCTCTGCCGGTGTGGGAGGTAGCCACATATATTTATTTTTATGCAAGTTTTGAGACAATAACTGGTAAACTACTGTGGCGCTGTGTCTGTACTTTTATATTTATCTCAAGAGAGGTTCGTACTCTGCATACTAAATCTCCGTCTGTGAACTGTGTGGCTGAATGTTAAATAAATATATATATATCAAACTAATCTGGAACTTCTTTCTTAAGTAACTAGCCTTCAATTAACTGAGTCTCTTGTTTCTACTTCTGAGCAAGCCGTGGCATTATTATAAATAACGAGTGTAACAAGTGCCGAACGTTACAAGATGGCGCCCACTTGTGAGGCTGTAATATTATAAATATTAGCTTAACGAGAATAAAGGCGGAACTTTACAATATGGCGCCCAACGTGGGGCAGCAATATTCTAAATAACGAACGCACCGCCGAAATATTAAAACTGCTCATTATTCTGGTTCCTCACTGGGATCAGCACATAACACTTATAAATGGGACCCAGGTCTGCTCAAAATTACAAAAAAACAACTGCCTTATTCATTAGGCCAGTGCTGACAAAAAGAGGCCTCAGGCCTGTTCCAACCAAAAGACTCACTCTTTGTGCTAATGATCCAAGGACACCATAAAAACTGGAGCAACGTCTTACCCTTGCATGCCTATATTATTCAAGCCCAATACACTGCAACACCTCAACCTTTGTATTTCTAGACAAAATGTCTTACCTTCTCAATATTTCTTCTTCATTACTCAGATTTCTCAACTTTGAATTTGCAAAATAGCAGTAAAATTATATTCATTCATTGCAATTCTTAAATCAACCAACAATTTTTACTGATTTTCAAAATTGTAATTTTTTCAAAAATTGTTACATTCTGTATTATTCAGTATTACTATATTCATTAGAACTCTTATGTCTACATATATTGTAATTTTTGAAACTTACAACAGATTTTCAAAATTATTATTTTTTAAATTTAAATTTTTTAACAAATGGAAGAAAAAACTTACTAATGTGCATTACCCTTACATAGCTTTTCCTGTTCGGTACTCTGCTTAAAGTACAAGAACTAAATCCCAATAGTTACAAAAAATACAATAAAAAAAATTACATTTTGTGTAAAATAACTCTTCTCATAGCTTATTTACTCTGTACAACTGAACTCTTCTCATAGCTTATTTACTCTGTACAACTGAACTCTTCTCATAGCTTATTTACTCTGCACAACTGAACTCTTCTCATAGCTTATTTACTCTGTACAACTGTTTACACTCGATAAAATTAACTAGTTACTTCTTTTCTCTTCCATTGACATTCATTATCATTTACAATTATACAGTTAGGTTTTGTATACCTCAGCTAACCAACAGCATTCTTCTGCAAAACAAAAAGTAATGCATTAGAACTGTTTACTTAATGATACTTTCTCCAAAATTCATTTAAAAAAAGTTAATATATTAGTAAATTATACTACCGATAATATAGTTGAAGTAATACAACTGGAGATACATTATAATTATGCCATTACCATTTCTTGAAATTATCACTTTTGTATTAAATCAAAGGTTTGCAAAAAAAAATACAACTAAGTTTACAACAAGCTGCAATCCATTCAGCACTGAATAGTTATAAATTAAAATACATAAGATGATTCTATTAAAATTAAATGTTATTGACATTACATTATATTAAATGTTCTTGATAACACTACTTTTTGTTTTCAAGTCTTTATAACTCTGTATTTCTTTTGTTGTAACTTTACTTTTTTTCTACTTAAAACCTTGGTTACACTGTACTGCTGTACCTGCTTCATCCCTCTTTACTCTTCCTTTCACCTCCTAATTACTCTTAAACATATAANGTTACACTGTACTGCTGTACCTGCTTCATCCCTCTTTACTCTTCCTTTCACCTCCTAATTACTCTTAAACATATAAACATATGGTCTTCCCAGGAGTCTGAGAAAATTATCACGTCGTCCAGATATGCGTGAGATAGAAATCTCTTATATATCCCGTCAGGACAGCTGCCGACATGAGTGTTTGAAACGTGGCGGGAGCATTTTCAGCCCAAATGGCATTATGTTAAATTGGTACACTTCCCCGTCAGAGGCGATAAATGCGGTGTACTTTCTTGATTCCTCTTGTATAGGGATCTGCCAATACCCACAGCGTAAATCAAGCACACTAAAAATTAAAAATTTTATCTTTGCCAAGAGTCTTTAGTGTGTGACCCACATTGATAAGGGGTGCGGCTATTGGCTGTGTGATTTTATTGAGGTTGTGATAGTTCACGCAGAACCTTAGTGCTGCGTCCTTTTTTGACACTAGTACCACCCTAGCATTGTAGGCTAAATTAGTGGGTTCAATGATCGTCTGTTGCGTGGCTAGCCAGGGTTGCCCTAGAATTAAAGTTTCTCTTAACCCGTGGGACACAAAAAATTTGGTCCAGATAATCTCTCCTCCCACCTTGATCAATAGAGTGATTTCACCTTTGATTGACAGATGCGACCGCTCCTGGGCGATATTCATGGCTGCGTTAGTGTTCCGGAGTTCTGTGTCTTGGGTAGCCGTAGGTACAGCTGACTGGCGGTGTCTAGCATAGCCAGAATTTCGCAGCAGTCAATTTTTATGCTGCCCCGTGGTGGTTCTTAGTAATACAACAACTTCTGGTGTCTGATTTATTTTGCTGGGGCTTATGACCCCCCGTTGACAGTGTGTGTACCATAGGGGCGGGTACATCCTGAGAGGAAAATTCAATAGGCAGTGGGTGTCATTGGTAAGCCTAACTACTGGTCTCCAGCAAGTGACTTGGGCGAGACGTCGACGGCAGACCCAATCACTTAACTGAAGATGTGAATAGCAGCATAGGGGTGACCACTGTTGTGTTACTCAAGAAGGCGAGATGTCGCCATAGATCCAAGCATCACGAAGAGATGGAGCTCCCTAACAGGTGCGACTATTAGTCTCCAGCCTGTACCCTAATTAGGGCCTGAAGGGCTGATCCTAGGATGCCAATCAGATTGACTCTTAGTCTCGAAAGATGCAGAGGGTGAGGGTGATCCCAATGATACAATACTTGGATTCATGGATTTAACGTGCATGGCTAGCTGGGTACCCGAGAAGCGCAGGAGGCTTCGGTGAGCTGACAGACTGTGTGGTGTTCTAGGCGAGAGCTGCGTTAGCTGGTAGACGAAAGAGAAGTCGGTCTGCGTGTGGGCAGATTGACGCCCTCCAACTGTGCTGCGAGAATCAGCCTCAAACTCTTGTTTGCGGGTCCCTTATGCACCCGAAACACAGGGCCAGGGATGTGGGATGGTAGATAGGTGCTGAGAGAAAGGCAAACAAAGAAGTGGCAGAGATGGCCGAAGGCGGTGTTTTCCCTCGGGGACCGGAGGGGTAGGCGCATGCGCCTAGATGTGAAATGGGTTGCAGACCAGCAGGAGGCATCAGCTGATCTGGAGCTAACCCTGGACTTTTGGAGTGGTCTGTGGCATATATGGCTTAACGTCTCTACTTGGGAGGGTCTGCGGCTGTAGCAAGGCTAGAATGGTCAATGACTTTGCTTGTGACGTGTCAAACTGTCTGATTTTTGTGTGGACTTTCAATGACAAACATGTGGCCAATTAACATTATAGCATATCCCTAAAAGGAAAGTGTTGTATATTTTGGCCTATCCTTAAATCCCACACTGATGCCACACTATTAGAATATCATCTCATAGCATTTGAGAGAGCATGGTACATAAATTTAAACTGAATATGTAATTTTAATTTTTACAAAATTTTGGAAGCTAACAAGAAAAACCAAGAAAGAGAGGTCCTGAATAACAGTTGCCTACTTTGCGAGCAAATATTGTTGTGGAATGACACAAATAGCATGATATCTTAGGCCGCACTAAAACATGCAAATTTATGGTGTAAGAAATATGTAGCTAGACAGTAGTGTATCATGATAGCAAAGTACTTTAACAGTAATGCATCATGATGGTCAAATATTTGCTTCCTAAGTCAGTAAAAGTTGTTATCTAGGATTGCAGTTTCTTAGTTTTCCATTTTTGATGTTTGCTTCCAAAAAACATGTAGACATTTATCTACCCGTTAAGTGTTTATTTATGTACCACGCCCTCTTAAGTTGAGAATATGTGTGTAGTCGGTTTGCAGTATCTTCTAATATTTTGAATTAAACCATTGAAAAATCACTAGTGTGTGATGTGTTTTGGTTGTCTCCTAAATACGTCTTGTATCACAAGAATTTTATACTTGTATTAACATTAAAGTTTCTTATTTTTGATTAACTTGAATTTTTACTTACCTTTTATACATTTATCATAANATACTTGTATTAACATTAAAGTTTCTTATTTTTGATTAACTTGAATTTTTACTTACCTTTTATACATTTATCATAATATTTCATTTATAATAAATAAGAATAAAAACAGAGTAAATAAGTGTATTGTTAATGCCTAATAAGAACTAGTTTTTGTGGAAAATATTACTAAACTGGGTGCATACATTACAAATATGGTGCATTGCCCTTTTGGTGAAAGTGAAATTTTCTAGACTTGGTTAGCATGAGGCAGGAATAGCCTAAAAGTATAACTTCAGCAGGGCTTCAGACTTGTAGGAAGTAACCACGAATAGACTGTAGCATTACGGTGTGGTTTGCAGGATCACATCCTGATAGACTTCTGCCTGACGCGGTCGCGACTGTGGACACTGTGGCACACGCAGGACGAGGTACCAGTCCTCATGAACAGCCTACTGGACGGGGACTCCCTGCAGTNCTGTGGACACTGTGGCACACGCAGGACGAGGTACCAGTCCTCATGAACAGCCTACTGGACGGGGACTCCCTGCAGTGGGAGAATGTTGTACTGGAGCAGCCGCCTGATCGCGACATCGTGGTCGTGGACCCCCAGGAGCACCCTCAGCAGGCCTACATCTCCTACATCTTCCAACCGGGCCTCTTCCCACTCAGCATCATCACGAGGGCACTCAGTGTGAGCATCAATAGTACAGAGCTTCTGGGCCGCTCAGGGTTAGCCTATCGGTGAACATTCCCCGGTTCTGTTGTCACATCTATGTAACGTTCGTCTCGTCATATGTACGTCGTGAAATCTGAAGCAGTATAACGCATAACTGATATATTTGGGAGTTTACATGTGTCGGAAAACTGCTTAACCAGTTGAACTGCTAAATTTTTATTTTTGTAGTAAAAATGTTTGGACACCCAAATTTACAGATTGGTAACCTGTATTAAATGTTCATGTAGTAATTTTAATTTACTTTTAGTTGCGTGTAGCATAGATAAAATAATTCACCTTTGTTTCTCTTTCTTCCTGCACATGTATTAACTTGCTGGTTCACAGAATCTGCAGGGCATGTCAGGAAATGAGTAGCCCACTCACGGAAGTAACAAGAATGCACAAGTGTTTAAATTCTATCCTAACACTGCTTCAACTCAAGATATTCTCTTGTCTCTATGTGTAACCCATTTTCTAATGCATAGCTGCCGTAATTTTTTTTGTTGTCTGAATTCCCCCACATTTTCATAAAACTCTAACCCCGTTCTCAGAAGACAGTTTTTATACATGGCATCAAAAACTCATTTCCTGCCAAAGCCACTTTTTTTTTCTAGGTTACACAAATNAGAAGACAGTTTTTATACATGGCATCAAAAACTCATTTCCTGCCAAAGCCACTTTTTTTTTCTAGGTTACACAAATATTGTTTTTGACATACAATGCTGCTTTCTGTTTCCTTACTGTATGTTCAGACATTGCACACTCTTGCTGTCCACCTGTTGATTTTGTTTCAAATTTATACTTTTTTCTTGCGAAATTCTTTGTTTGATAATTTAGTTTTAAAAAAAATAATGCATACTAAAAATTACACATTCTTTGTTTATGACCAATGTGAATAACTACGTTTCTGCATCTACTGGTATTAGCACAAGGTTTACTCAGCATCACAATTTCAACAAAAATTTACTCGCAAGCAGATAAGAAACAGTGAGTATCGTTCAAAGCCAGTCGCGGTAGTTGCTAGATGCTATACCATAATTGGTTCNGAAGACAGTTTTTATACATGGCATCAAAAACTCATTTCCTGCCAAAGCCACTTTTTTTTTCTAGGTTACACAAATGACATACAATGCTGCTTTCTGTTTCCTTGCATATCTGTCATACTGTATGTTCAGACATTGCACACTCTTGCTGTCCACCTGTTGATTTTGTTTCAAATTTATACTTTTTTCTTGCGAAATTCTTTGTTTGATAATTTAGTTTTAAAAAAATAATGCATACTAAAAATTACACATTCTTTGTTTATGACCAATGTGAATAACTACGTTTCTGTATCTACTGGTATTAGCACAAGGTTTACTCAGCATCACAATTTCAACAAAAATTTACTAGCAAGCAGATAAGAAACAGTGAGTATCGTTCAAAGCCAGTCGCGGTAGTTGCTAGATGCTATACCATAATTGGGTCNGCAAGCAGATAAGAAACAGTGAGTATCGTTCAAAGCCAGTCGCGGTAGTTGCTAGATGCTATACCATAATTGGGTCTAGTAGGCAATTGTACGTTATCTTGTGTCGACTAAGCCTGAGTCAGATATAATTATCGTTTGCTTCCAAATCAAGGCTGGCACATTTAGATATACAGTATGTACCTTCTAAATGTGTTTCCTCGTCACGGGAAGAACAAATCATATCCTCTATTCTGAAAAATAGTTGTGAGTTCATGCCAGACGTCTTACACTCTCCTTAATAATGTAAAACATGAATGGATAAAGATACATACCGTATTCACCCGAATATGAGACTATAGTTAGTTCCAAATTTCACTTTCAAAAATTTAGGGGTCGTCTTATTTTTGCATCACATAAAAATTGATTTTAATATTTATGCATATGTAATTGTAGTAGCACTTAGTTAATGGTTTCCAGAGAAATATTCTAATCTTTTGAAAAACACAAGTTGCGTTAATATTATCAAAACTTAAATTTCTGTCTCGTTTTTCTTCCATAGGCTCTGTTAATGGTCTTTAATCCAGGCGTGCAGATATTTCTAATGATCGTGAAAACACCTGACAAAACCATCGCCAAAATATTTGTACAAGTATTATATATGCATAAATGGGTCAGTGCATTACATTACACTACGGGCGGTTATGTTTGGTTAGCTTAGGTTGCGTTTACAAAAGATGCAATTGTAATATGGTGGTAAACTAAACATCTTGTGATCTAGAGCAGCTAAGTGATCACCAAAATGGCATCATGTCTGTGAACGTGAGTGATCAAATTTGTTTGATGACCAATTTTAGAGCTGACGTTCAACATTCCCTGAGTGAATACGTCTGGGGTTGTGACTACGAGATAGTAGCTGTATCTATGACTTCTAATTTATTTTTCCGTACTTTGTTTGCTCCTGGTCGAAGCCATATTCCAGTTTTGTATCAAACGTATTGGTAAATGAGCACGTGTTAATTAATTATGAGTGACCACATTGAAGAAAAAAGGTTCAACGGCGTCACAACTAAGAAAATTTGAATGTCGTAGTTATGATGCGAATTTTAATCTAATAGTGGTTCGTATGCAAAAATGCATAACAATTGTGCTGCAGCCAGGCATTTTTCCATTACCGAAGCAAATGTTCGTGAGGATCACGGGATATTTGACTTTTGAGTTTTTTTTTTTTATCATCGNGTATGCAAAAATGCATAACAATTGTGCTGCAGCCAGGCATTTTTCCATTACCGAAGCAAATGTTCGTGAGGATCACGGGGTATTTGACTTTTGAGTTTTTTTTTTATCATTGTGGCCTGTCAATAAGTATTTGTGGCAAAATTGAATTTTTCCCATTAGCAAAGGGGAAATGTAGGGGGTCGTCTTATATTCGGGTGAATACGGTACTTAGGATTTTCACATACTTATTCAGCAAAGTTAACAGTTTGTAAAAAGTTACTAACCTTTAATGAAATCTTTCATGATTTTGAGGGCACCTGTGAAACATTTTGCTTGACTTGCTGTGGCCACTGTAACACTGCAGCTAGGCAACAGTGCACAGCCATGATGCGCTACTGGCACCCGCTAGTGGGAGGAGCGCTGCTGATCAATTGACTTTGAGTAGCCAAGAAGTTCTTTGCCAAATGTAGTGGTGAGTGGGTGGGTGGTCGAGTGGAGCAAGGTAGCGTGAATATGGATCAGTGCTGGAATGCAAGGGCGGGGGAAACTGGAGATCCCCGAGAAAACCTGCAGACCAGTGGCATCGTACGGCACGATTCCCACATGCGAAAATGTGAGGGGCAACCTCGCTGGGAATTGAACCTGGTTTGCCTTGGTGGGAGGCAAGTGGTCTAACCATTACACTACAGCGGCCTCTCCAATTGTAGTAGAAATTCCACTCATTCAACATCTCGCAAATGTGTAATTTAGTTGTCCAGGATACTGCTGCTAAAGATGCATTAAAAATTTGACACCCAGAAGTAGTTTTGTTTTACCAAACTTTTTGGAAAAGTTTAATTTTTGTTGGAAACGTTGTTTTTAATTTGAAGTATAAAATGGATAGCCAGTCATACATGACTATGGGATCAGTTTTGCGCCTTTCTTATGATCAAGTATTTTCACTGTTTAAAATGGTTGGGTATCATCAAATGTAAAGAAAACCCTAACTAAAATATAGTATAATTGTTTCATCCCATTTTGTGATCTAGTTGTCAGTATAATAACTCTGTTAATGCACTCACAATAAATTGTTTGCAATAATAAAGAGGAAATCCACAATTTTTTGTAATGAAATTCGCATTAAAATAACACTATGAAATCTTGGCTCTGTCGCTATACATATTGCCCATACTTGACCTTTGAGTAAATTTATTAGTAAAAATATTGGGTAATCGGAAATACAAGCTAATTTGTTGAAATATGATTTAATATATGTGAGAATCTGGTTTTTAACCATCCCAATTAGCTTTAATTGGGTTTCAAGATTCCATCAAGGAAATCAAAAAAATCCTACCAAAATCTGGATACGTGGTAAACCTGATTGTGATGTCAGACAAAACTTACATTGTCGTCCATGATTTTCTCTGTCTCAGTAGCTCTTAAAGCACTTCATTTTGGTGTATATACAGTCGACTCTCGTACCAAAAACGCATGTGCCGATAAACCGATCCACAGTTAATCCTCAGTGATCCTGGCAAAACTCCTATATAAATAATGATCAAGATAACTGCTTGTATCGTTTATTGGATGTAGCGTCGATCAAAATATATTTCGGTCCTGTCACCTAAGATTTCCCGCAACAATAGTTTTTAAGCTGGTTCTTATGCAAACATCTATTATAAGCCATCCGTGGTTACTTTACACTTTTCTGATGCCCTGCTAAATTTCTACTTTTGATTACCTATTATGTATCCTTCCACTACATGTAAACATAAACAATACCATGTGACTTCTACATTTTAACTGTCAAATGGTTTTTTTTTTTTTTTTTACTGTTTTCAGCTGTTCAAAGAATTTTCATATTTCAAAAACCATTTTCGTGTGAATGTTCACAATTTAGGCCTATAACCATATTTAGGTCAGCTTTATTCCTTTTTATCAATGTCTATATTGACGATAGTTCTTACGGTTATTATTTTACATTGTTAACATATTTGTTATACTCTACATAGCACATTACATGTACACGTTAATATTTTATAGCGAGTGTGTTTAACCGTATTAAAACAGTTTGGAACAAACTGTAGTATTTAACCTCTTGTTATTGATATGTGTTGGGTTATTTAGTTAAAAGAACAAACTCAGTTGAAATAAATATTGAAACAAAGGAACAACCAGTCCAACGAAAAGACACAGTAAATTCAAGCATGCAACTCGTGTCGCTTATTTTTTGTACGTAGCAGCTACAAACTTAAAATATAGTGATGAACATGCACACAATAAGGCCTACCGTAATTTTTATTCCGCTCATGTTTCTATGCATTTATGGACATCTTCATTCTAAAATGGGTTTTACATTTCCAGTCACTTAAATACACTCTTGATCTTATTCCAAGTCACATACCATATTGGTGGACACCAGTTTAATCATTTCCTGCAGCGCACTCCAAACAGCTGTTGCCATTGAACCCACCAGGCACCCTTTGTAATTACATTTTTAACAATGTGATATAAGTTAAAAATTTGGTTTTTGTGCCATTTGTTAACATTTACAGACTCCTTTAATGAAAGAAATGTTCAGAGAAGAACCAGGTTGACACCTCTGGTGCAAACCAATAATCCAAGCCACATGGCTGTGACAGTTATAGTGGCAATATGGCTGCTCAGTAGTGGAACACAATTTGTTCAGTGTGCAAGTGTCAAGGCCTCTGTACCCCATAATTCCTGTAGCGGTGAGTGTAGCTGGGACCATGTGGCAGGTGTACCAGACGTCTCCATTGCGCGGGGACGCCATGGCTGTTAGCAGCCGTGAGCTGGAGGGCAGGGTGTGCCGCGCCATGGAGGAGACAGTGCAGGAGAAGGTGAGCGACCAGGACTTGACGGACGACGAGAAGCTGCGGGTGGCGCACGCTTGCTGGGCCCAGTTCTGCAGTTCCTGCATCAGCTTCTATGGCAAGGCAGCCAAGGTGGTGGGCCTGATGGTCGCCCATCCTGCTGATGGCATTGTTCTGCTTAAGCAGTGCCATTTCTCTCTCGTCAGGTGAGCTTCGCCCACACTTGAGGTGGGACAGCTACTGCCTTCTTAAATACTCCTCAATTTTCTCATATTTTACTTATATGACTCTACTTCTGTCTGAAACTTTTTTAAAAATATTGTTTAGTTACAAATTTTGTTACTTTCGTGTGCAACCTAGGTAGGAGATGTGACCAAGCCTTTATTTAGTTACATATTTTGTTACTTTGATGTTCAACCTGTCAGTCAGCTAGTCCAGTCGATTCACTCCATCCACCACGCTGAACTGACGCCGGAAGGAGTGATAGACTGGTTCTGGAGGACTGCCCACCTTTGGACATACACCCAACGTCCTTGTCAGACTTCCAGAGTAAACCCACCGCTCTAACCACTGTGCTGAACTGTTGCCGGTTAGAGTACTCGGGTACGACTGGTTGCCTCGGGCTTGGCTTGGCTCAACACTTAGTTAGGGTACTTCGTCTCNTTTTCAGAAGTATAACCACGCCATATTGGAGACGCTGAATTGTGGTTATAAAACTAACGTAACACATTCTTTCTACTTACAAGATAATTCTAGGTTAAGATGTAATTTTAGTATTAGCGTTGTTATTTCTGCAGTTTATCAAATAAACGTGCAAAATATAGAAAGGCATTTGAATATTTCCGTTACGTTATTCCCTTCGCAAAGAATGCAAAGGAATCGAATTTTGGTCGCTGCTATTTGATAATCGATTATTTTCGAAAGCTTTTTGTGGAGACCAAGAGATGGCAGCGCATTAGCGTTGGTTCTTCAGTGCCNATTCACTCCATCCACCACGCTGAACTGATGCCGGAAGGAGTGATAGACTGGTTCTGGAGGACTGCCCACCTTTGGACATACACCCAACGTCCTTGTCAGACTTCCAGAGTAAACCCACCGCTCTAACCACTGTGCTGAACTGTTGCCGGTTAGAGTACTCGGGTACGACTGGTTGCCTCGGGCTTGGCTTGGCTCAACACTTAGTTAGGGTACTTCGTCTCCTGTTACTCTCTTGCGTGGCCGACCGTAGAACCTACCTACATGCCTTACACCCGTAGGAGTAGTACCAGGTTGCGTATTAGAAAGGCAGCTTCCAACTCCAAGCTTAACTTGGGCTATAACCCAGCCCCAACTGCACTTTGCAGTATAACCCTCCAGGAACGAGCTCAAGTCGCCAGACAATAATAATAATAATGGCATGTGGGGAGTGCACCCAGGGCAAGGCAACACCCTCCGCGTGACGATCTTTCCAGCTGGGACCCGTAGGTGACCGTCATCCCTGAGCATGACTGAAATGAAACCCTAGAATGGAGCGGCGCTGGAATGTAAGGGTGGGGGAAACGAGAGTACCCCGAGAAAACCCGCCGGCAAGTAGCATCGTCCAGCACGATTCCCACATGCAAAAATCCGGGAGTGAACCCGCCGGGGATCGAACCCGGATCGCCGTGGNAGCATCGTCCAGCACGATTCCCACATGCAAAAATCCGGGAGTGAACCCGCCGGGGATCGAACCCGGATCGCCGTGTTGGGAGGCAAGCGCCCTGGCCACTACGCCACCGCTGCCCCGTCGCCAGACAGTTGGAGAGGCCTCACCTCCTAGTTTCCTCCCCCTCCTTATTTTAGCCCCCCATTCAAGACCGCCAAAGAACCACACCCCGTCGTCGTCGCCCTTCGCCAAGAACTCAATGTACCACTGGGTCTCGCAAACCTGTGATGCCACCTCAGCCAAGCCAGCAGTCCTCCTTGGGCCTCTACCTGCATCACCCACCGCAGCACCACCACCTTTGCCCTACCATGGCATCCCCGTCAATCACAGATGTCATGCATCAAGGGAAACAATGGCCAGCTTGACCAGTGGAAGCCAGTGGCATCTGGCCGTGCCAAGTAATTTTTGCTAAATAAACTGGAATTTAATGAAATTTAGGTATGTCAAACAAAGTTGATGTACCTTTCACGAAATTTATAACTTTAGTATATTTGCTGAAGTGGGGTGATTTAGCTTATTTCTGTTTGAAACTAATTAATTTTTGCTGATGTCATAATTTTATTAATTTTTGTAATTTTTCAGTTGCATATTTTTTTAATTTAATTTCTATTTTAACCAGAATAATTTATAATGCATGTTATTTGATTTAATTTATATTTTCGCCAGAATAATTTCTAACATCATTTCAATCTTCATTTTATGATATTTCTGTGTATTTTATTTAGATTTAGAATAGTTGTGCATTTTCAGGGTCATTTTCATACAAATTGCATGAAAATTTGTTTTGTCCTTGTTGTTTCATGTATGGTTTTGAAGTTTTACATGTTCTAATCTTTTGTTTTATTACGTAATTTTTGTTCTACATTGAACCAAAGGTTTAATTTCTATTTACTAAAACTTCACTTACCTTTGTTGAATTAAATAATTTTCAATGAGAATTATTTTAATTTTGTTCAGAAACATTTTACTTACAGATTTTCATTCTGAAAGAGTTTACTTTCTTGGCATTTCCAAGGAAGCTGCTAGAGTTAATTGCACTAGGAAAATGTACGGCAGCATCTGCAAAGCTTTGCTAAACATTACACGCATATCTACCAGAGCCATGAACAACACACACAAAATTAACATANCAGCATCTGCAAAGCTTTGCTAAACATTACACGCATATCTACCAGAGCCATGAACAACACACACAAAATTAACATACTGTATCTCTAAAACACAATTTAAATTCTTATCATGATCATTATTGCTGTCGCCGCCGCCGCCCCCGCCCCCGCATCCACGTATTTAATGCAGAATCTAATTTTGTCTCAAATTACTTACCTTTAAGGATAGTCGTTGAAATTAGTACTCCCTGCTTGATATATTGGCTCATACAAATTAAACTGTTCAGAAAAAAATTATAATACTGTTTTAACATATTCATAATACTCTAGGAATATTTCACGTGCAGTATAAAACATTTTTATACTGTTATTGTTTCAAAACTAGTGACATCTTGCAGAGGTATTTAACACTCTATGATCGTAGGTTCGGTATCGCCTAAANTGTTATTGTTTCAAAACTAGTGACATCTTGCAGAGGTATTTAACACTCTATGATCGTAGGTTCGGTATCGCCTAAATACTAAAATAATCCACACATTTACTTAAGCTTTCATAATTGCAATACATTTCGCATATATGAAAAAAACACCCATCCAAGGTTTCTTCAAGTTTAAGGTTTAATTTTTATACCCACTTCAATTGTATAACACAGTATTTTTTTCAGATTGAAATGTTACGTGAAATTCCAAGCATTTCTGGGACATGGAAATAAAACAGAATCAATAACAAACAATGCCACTTCACTCAGGACATGTATAAAAATTTGTTATTTATTACGTTAACAAATACTTTATTTCAAAAGATGCAAACAAATATTTAAAATCATGTTGGTCGTAAACCACTGTTTTGTTGACATAGTGCTGACTAGGGTGGGGGGGGGGAATTAAACAGCTAACTTGAACTTTACATTAGCCAGATGATGATTTGAAAGATTTAGAAACATGTGTTAGAATCTTGCCACATTTTATTCTTATTTGCATACCGCAAAACGAAACTGAATTGCATTTGGCAACAATTTTTAACTTTACGACTAGTAAGACGTTAAAACATGGAACTAGTTATCGTAGTTTACTGCCACCTTAACTATGAGTAATGTGGTCATTGCTTACTTTAAAATATAGGTACGCACCAACAGGCAGTGATTTTTTTCATAGGTTGGTTTCAAGAGTGCTCACTTTATTGTGAACCACCTATAGAACAGCGAAACTAGTGATGCTCAATGGTGCATGACTAGTGTGTGTCTTACTGATAGTGTAATGCTGATGGGCCCTTGACTGGGTTATATGCCACCTACCGTAGTTAAGATACGATAGATAAGGATGGAACCACTTTGGTTTGTAGACCCATGGACGCCCTGGAGCACCTTTTGTTGATGAAACTGGACACCTGCTTGCCAGAGCATTTTCACTCGAGGCCTGTGCTGGGTGACAGTATGAGTACCTGCGCCGACCTCATCAAGCTCATGTGTGTAGTGCAGTCTCTGGAGAGCGAGGCCCCCGAGGTGCATGCCTTCTTCAGGCAGGAACTGGACAACTTGAGGACACCCATGCAAATCGTGGATGACATCCTCATGAATGGTTTGGTCAGCAGGGTGAGTCCGGTATAACTGATGCATGGCGTGTTGAGGACTTTCGAAAGCTCTTCCTAATTTCTAGCTTTTTGTCCACTGAGTATTTTGGTATTGTGTGCGAAAAATTAATGTTACCGTGGACTCAATGACCAGTATTCGGATGTCAATCCATTGGCTTTTTGAATTTGCTTAGCAGTTGAGCAGGTGATTACCATAACAATTACACTAGCNATTCGGATGTCAATCCATTGGCTTTTTGAATTTGCTTAGCAGTTGAGCAGGTGATTACCATAACAATTACACTAGCGCAGATTAATTTTATTCGGTTTGGTAGAAGTTAAGATTGCTCATGTATGTGTATTTTGTAGATCCCTCAGATGGTGCTGCACTCTTTGGAGAACTTGGTGGCTTCCACTGATGTAGCATCCGCAACACGGATGCTGGTTGGGGCACTCGCCTGTGACTTTGGAGAGCCACGAAGGGAAAACAGTGAAAGTGATGAAGCCGACTTCTTCCATAATTTGCCAAAGTTATACAGCAGTCACCTGGGAGCAAGCACCATTGCACAGTCTCTCCACCAAATGGCAGTGGCGAGGTGTGTATGTTATTTCTTCTTCCATCTGAGTAGCCCAGTGTACATATTTTTTGTTTTTATTGTTGTTATTTTAAGGTTTTAGTATTCTGCTTGCAGTGCATACACTACAGTAGAACCCCAATTCAAAAATATCACGGTTCCAGAAAATCTTTACTCTATTTTGCTTTTTCGTTAAATCCAAATTTGCGTTAACTCCCCAACACCAGGAAGTTATGAAAGCTTGTTTTTTCATATTAAGACAGTGTTTCATCGTCTATGGTGCAAAATAACACTTTTATTTCAATTAAATACTAACGTAATTCACTGGGCAGATGTTCTGCAAATGAAATGGTACCCCATAAGACCATAAACAATCTGTAGTTGACACGGTTAAAGCTTAAAAGTTGTATGCCACTTAACTTTTTAACGATTGCAAAATCCATTTCTGAAGTCCTTTTTGTACAAAAATTGGACGATTTACTAACAAATTTTTTTATATTTTAATAAGAATGAATATTCTGGATAAAAATATATCATCACAATACCATAAACGATTTGACCTTAATGAGAGANATTCGGATGTCAATCCATTGGCTTTTTGAATTTGCTTAGCAGTTGAGCAGGTGATTACCATAACAATTACACTAGTGCAGATTAATTTTATTCGGTTTGGTAGAAGTTAAGATTGCTCATGTATGTGTATTTTGTAGATCCCTCAGATGGTGCTGCACTCTTTGGAGAACTTGGTGGCTTCCACTGATGTAGCATCCGCAACACGGATGCTGGTTGGGGCACTCGCCTGTGACTTTGGAGAGCCACGTAGGGAAAACAGTGAAAGTGACGAAGCCGACTTCTTCCATAATTTGCCAAAGTTATACAGCAGTCACCTGGGAGCAAGCACCATTGCACAGTCTCTCCACCAAATGGCAGTGGCGAGGTGTGTATGTCATTTCTTCTTCCATCACCTGACTGAGTAGCCCAGTGTACATATTTTTTGTTTTTATTGTTGATGTTTTAAGGTTTTAGTATTCTGCTTGCAGTGCATAAACTACAGTAGAACCCCAATACAAAAATATCACGGTTCCTGAAAATCTTTACTTAATTTTGCTTTTTCATTAAATCCAAATTTGCCTATTTTAACTCCCCAACACCAAGAAGTTATGAAAACTTGTTTTTTCATATTAAGACAGTGTTTCATCGTCTATGGTGCAAAATAACATTTTTATTTCAATTAAATACTAACGTAATTCACTGGGCAGATGTTCTGCAAATGAAATGGTACCCCATAAGACCATAAACAATCTGTAGTTGACAAGATTAAAGCTTAAAAGTTGTATGCCACTTAACTTTTTAACGAGTGCAAAATCCATTCCTGAAGGCCTTTTTATACAAAAATTAGATGATTTATTAACAAAATTTTAATGTATTTTAATAAGAATGAATATTCTGGATAAAAATATATCATCACAATACCATAAACGATTTGACCTTAATGCGAGANTATTTTAATAAGAATGAATATTCTGGATAAAAATATATCATCACAATACCATAAACGATTTGACCTTAATGCGAGACAAATTCAAACATTGTGTGCCGCTTACCTTTTAACGGGTGTAATATCCATTTTTGAAGTTCCGTTTTGTACAACAATTAGAAGATGTACTAATGATATGTTATTTCAGTAGGAAGGAGTTTTCTGGATTAAAATATATTATAAAAGACAATAAACGACTTCACGTTAACGAGAAAAAGTTCAAACATTGTGCGCCACTTAAATTCTGGCGAGCGCAAAATCCATTCTCAATTACTCTTTGTGCAAAAATGAGTAGATTATTAACGAAACACCAATTTATTTCAATAAGGAGAAGTTTTTCGAATATAAATATACATACCACAAGACCGTGGACCCCCTCTTACCGCCACAAAGCATAAACATTTTGGCACCAGCGTACATTTTTAGTCAGTGTGAAGGCCATCTTCCTCACTGAAATAAAATTAATAAACAAACAATTTTTTGTTTGTCGCACCACAATCATGCCTTTATTTACCCAACACACTGACGGCCCGTAGCGGCACACATAGTCAGCCAACATGCATGCACACAGCTGGTGCGAAGGATGTAACCACTTCTTAAGGGCAACTGTGCGACACGTGTGACAGAGAAGCGAGGCGGGTTGCAGTAGAAACGGGGGTGTTGACATGCCGTATTGTTTACGTAATGTGTTGAATCCAAAGTTGAAGCCAAAAGACTTAAATAAATCATCAATAAAAAGAAGATTAATTTTCTAAAAAAAAAATAGAAATTTTTCATGCCAAAAAAAATTTTTACCATATGATAATAAGCAGTTGTTTGTTGAATACACAAGTGTGCAACGAAAGCACTATATTTGATCTTCAAAGCACTCCACAAACATCTTTAACCAATGTGTCCAACTACAAACCAAACTTGAAACAAAACAAACATTCTAGAGAGACAGTCAGATGATGATTATCCTGCTTTATATAGCACAAGATACGTTAATGAATGCTGTGCAATTAACCAAACAGTTACTAATAGAAATTCATTTCACAGTGACATAGTGATAAATTACGCACTAAAGGCACTGATCAGGAGGCCTTCACGTAACCAACAAACAACTTGCAGAGTCTTTTGCTGATAAAAGAAGTAAATTTCACGTAGACAAATATTTTAAAACATAAAGGGAACATCATTACAAGTAAATCATGTACCCGATTTTCCTTTTCGGAAACGCCAACCAGTAAGTGAACCCAGTCCTAAACAGTTAAAAGTGGATGATACATTCAAATGACTTTCCACTCATGTGAAGGCTACAGCAATCAAAAATTGTATTGTGGAATGGCTGGCTGATGTAATGTTGCCATACAACACAGTCGAAAACGAGTTGTTTGTTAAAGCTCTTAATACTGCACAGCCCCTGTACAAAGTACCACGCAGACCTACATTTTCGCGAACTGCAGTTCCCACCTCGTACCTCAAAGTGAAGGAGAATGTAAACAAGCAATTTGAAGAAGCTCTGGCAAATGCAGTTTCCATTTCTTTCGCTTGCGATATGTGGACCTCTGCGGCAAATGATGCTTTCATGGCAGTAACACGTCACTGTCAACAATTTCACTCTAAAGAGCCTTTGTCTGGGGTGTTACCACTTTCCAGCGGGCCATACTGGCACTGCAATTGCCAAAAAAATAGTTTTCAGTTATGACAGACTTGAACATTGTAAAACTTAAATATAAAAATGTCTCCATGTACGCTGTTAGACAATGGGAGAAACGTAAACTTGGTTGGTCACTTTGCAGAGTGGAACTCATTCTACTACAATGTTTTGCACATGCTCCGCAATTAACACTAAATGATGCACTGAAGGAAACAGATGGCGTGGGCAACATGTTAAAGAAGGCTAGGGCAGTCATTGGCCCGTTACAAGCACAGTTTGAAGTGCTGCTGAAAAACTGCACAAAATTCAAATTAAACTTGGGTTACCATCACTTAATTTAATTCAAGATTGTTCGACCAGATGGAACTCCGAATACCTTATGCTCAGCAGGTTACAAGAAAATAAAGATGCTCTTGCATTTCATTTGGGAACTCTAAACATTGATAATTTTACAGCTTGTGAATGGCAACTGGTTCAAGGCTACGTTGAAATTCTGGGACCATTGTAAAGAAACGTCTTTGATTGTTAAGGCATATTTATTATATTAAAGCCGCACAAGGTTAGGCGGGCGCCATCTTGTAACGTTTCGCCGCTTACACTGCCGACTGTTTACTTGCCACGGCTTGCTGTTGCTCAGGGTAGAAACACGAGAGACAAATGAATGGACACCGTGTTATTATGAAAGAAAGTTCAAGTTCCAAGTTAGTTAGTTCTATATATTTATTTATCTTTTGAATGACAACAGTTCACAGATTAATTACCGGTAGGCAGAGTACGAACCGTTCGGAGATAAATTTACAGGTACCGAACAGCGTCACAGTGGTTTAACTGGCCCGAAGAATAAATAATTACTGCTACCTCCCNTCTAGTTGCCGATGTGGGGGTTACCGTCCTGCCCGAACGCGGCCTAAACTATCATTGTACTACGACGACTTTCTCGGACGACTCTGAAGAAGACGACTGCTTCTAACGGCCCTCGCCGCAGACTGCTCGAATACGACTGTTACTCGTACAAGACTTCAATAATACTGTCTCGAAGGCGCCAGCCAGACGCCTATATGCTGCCTATCGCACCCCCCTCTCCTGTGATAAGGGCCTGGCATCCGGCAGCAGCGTGAGAACTGCGCTGTCACACGCTCAACCTGACATCGATACTGCTGCGCACTTTACCGATATCGTAACTGCGTCGCAGGAAACTAAAACTGTGCTGTCAACAAAAACGACTTCGCAGTCCACAAAAACTTGTTGACGCACTCACCTCCGGATAACGAACTTCTCGTATAACAAAACGGCGCCGAAGGAACTAATCTAATTAATGTTGACGCTTCAAAAGAAACACGATGTTTGAAATGAAACACTACCGGACTCCTGATAAACGAACACAGCAAACGTCCGCCCATTAAACTACAAAAGTACACGTCTGCTCGATAATCAAACGTGGGAACCTGCCACCACGGCTTAAAACTGAAACCCGATAAAAATATACTGAAACTTTCCCGAGCTTCATACATACGAAAGAATTTTACATCCAAGTCCCGACAAATTAAGTATATTGCGTCATTACACCATTATATCAGTGTTTTTGCAAGAGCACTGCTTCAAGCTTTGAAGGTAAGGTTCCCTCTGTACGACCAAAGTGAGCCGTACTACACTGCCATGCTCGTATACCCACGATTTGAGCATGTTGTTGTACCTAAGGACCAAAAGGAAAAGCTTATGGCAGTTGAGCACTTTAAGGGAAAAGTGGAGCAAATTTCATCTTCAAAAAAAACACCAGGTGAACTAGAGTTACTGTATTGTGTTGAATCACTTCAGAAGTGTTTTTTCACACAGATCTAATACCATCAATTTTAGATTGATCATATTCACNAATACCATCAATTTTAGATTGATCATATTCACTAATACATCAAACAAATTTTATTCCCTGTCTTCAACACTCCATGACATTAAAAAAACTGGCATATTTAATGTAGTCCGCTGAACAAAGCNACTAATACATCAAACAAATTTTATTCCCTGTCTTCAACACTCCATGACATTAAAAAAACTGGCATATTTAATGTAGGTTGCTGAACAAAACTGGTGCGTGCCCAACATAAAATGCTTTGCATGCTGTTTGAGAATTTATTGATGCACTTGAAATTTACTACATACATAATTTAAATGACAAAAATTTCTTTGTTTTAGAAAAACCTCAAATCCAGGATAACAGTTTGTCTCTGTGGAGTGCATTTTACAATATGACACATCAGTCGGAAGCAAATGACAATGTTGAAGTGAGTGACTATCTTTCTTCGTCACCTATCCCAAGAGAGGATGACCCCTTAAAGTGGTGGAAGGAAAAAGGAAGCATCTGCTTATCCTCACTTGTGCAAAATTGCTATGGAATTTCTCAGTATTCCTGCAACAGAGGCTGCGAGTGAGCGAGTTTTCTCAGGAGCTGGGAACATAGTGAACTACAGAAGAGAACTCCTTGCCACAGAACATGTTGAAGAACTTGTTTTTTTTTTTTTGACATGAAAACCAAAAAAGGCTTTAAACGAAATAGTGTTGAAAGTATATGTTTTTGGCACAATGTGGACTAATGTGTTCATAACCAAGACTATACATATTATATTAGTGTTGCAGAGTTTTGTAATTTGGTGTTAATACTGCTTCTGGACAGGTAAAGTTTTGCTTGTTTAGTGTTTAATATAGTGTGTGCTTGTATCATATAGCATAATATGCAAACAGTCCACCTGTCATTTGAATGTATGTTTAAAATGTAATAATATGCTAGGAAATCACATGATTTTTAAAAATTAAGGCTTGTCACAAATATGTTAATTAACTGGAAAATTTCTCATTCTAGTCTCGATTCTCGCAAGAAAATTTTATTCGTTCTCGTAAATTTCTTAAAGCCCAGATCTCAATTTTGCACAAACCTAATATGCGCACACGCATGCACGTGTGTGCGTACACCCACACACACATCCACCCACACACACATCCACACACACACATCCACACACACACATCCACACACACACACACCCACCTACATCCCCCCCACACACACTCCTCCCCCCCTTTTTTTTTCTCACCACTCTCTCCCTCCTACCTTTTTCTCTCCCTTACAGAGATGAATGTGTAAGAAAACGGACACAAAATGTGGAAATCATTTTTACCAGTGACTTACATATTAATCAAGGTTGCACACATTTTACAATGAAACATTTGTGGAGTATTCGTGATTTCCAATGAAAATTCAAATTATATTGAGTATTTTAGAGTTATGCTACATCTTTGTAGAATGGGCCAAACATAGTTACGCCAAAATCAAATGCAATTTTGCATATAAGGTACTACTTGACATGTTTGCCTTCAGCCATTTTCTAGGAAAAAAAAGGAAACATTTGATTGTCTCAGAAGCCATACCTGTGATAATTTATTAACTATATTAGCACATATGACAGAAATATTAGAAGGCTATATTTTCCAGTGCATTTTATATTTTAAACATGTCAACCGCCGTAATGCCATGCACTACATGCGTCAATAAAAAGGAGCGTGAAAAGAATGGCAAACTTTTTTGGCATGCATGTGCGCTATGTGACAACAACTGAATATTATTGTATACAGTTGCCTTTACTAAGAGTATGGCTATAATATTGTAAAGTTCCCACCTCGTTATCGTTACCGATGTTTATAATGTTGCTGCCTCACAGTTAGGCGCCATTTTGTAACGTTCCGTTCGGCTCGTTACCTGGCCGATGTTTACGTTGCCACGACTTGCTCTCGACTAGATCAGAAGGTAGAAACACAAGACTCAGTTAATTGAACGCTAGTTACTTAAGAAAGAAATAAAGTTCCAGAGTATTTTGATATATCTATATTTATTTAACTATTAAAGTTTCACAGTTCACAGACGAAGTTCCAGTTTGCAGAGTACGAACTTTCACAATTGATTATACCAGTGCAGAAAACAGCGCCACAGTAGTTTACTTATTATTTATGTGTCTGAAAACTGTCCCGAAGAATTAATACCTGTTGCTACCTCCCACACCGGCTGAGAAATGAAATAATAAAGTCTAGTTGCCTATGTGGGGGTTATTGTCCTGCCCGAACGCGGCCTAGGCTAGCATCGTTTGATGCTTCTGACAACTGCCCCGACCTGCTCTCACGGGCGACGTGAAATGACTCTCCCTGACGACTGACTTGAATAAGTGAAGGGCGCCAAACAGATGCCTCTTTTGTGCTGTCTCGCACCCCCCTCTCCTGCGATAAGCGCCTGGCATCTGCCAGCAGCGCCATCTAAAACTGCGCGTGTTCCGCTCTCAACACGTTATCGATACTGCGTTGTCAACAGAAACGAACCTCTCGTACAACAAAAACTTGTTGACGTTGCCTGAAACTGTGCTGGAGGAACTAAAACTTGTCGACGCATTCAACATCCACAGAAACGAACTAATCTAATTAATGCTGACGCTTTACAAAACACTGAAAACAACTGTCGTTCGAAACGAAATGACAACTTGACTCCTGATAAAACGTAAACAGCAGACGTCCGCCCGTTAACCTAAAATAGCACTCGTCTGCCGGATAAACTAACACGGGAAACGAGCCACCACGGCTTTAAACTTGAACCTCATAAAAATATTACGACACTTTCCAAAGCTTCATACGCACAAAAGAATTTTACACCCGTGTCCCGAAAAATTAAGAATATTGCATCATTACAATATTACCCGATAATTAACGTGAGTGTACTATAAATTCTGTTTACTGGTAACAAAAAAAAAATGTGTCCTGGTAATGGATATGGAACAACTTCAATTCTCTCAATCAAATGCTGAAAATCTCGATTTTTTTATTTTGATTATTATTGAAGAATCTGTGCTATCAAAAAAACTGAAGAATCAAATTTACCCATTCCTTGCGTTTTGTATAGTGCATGTTTTCTTGTGTGGTGCATTTGGCTTTTCCACTGTACCTAACTTGTGTTTTGAGAACAGTGTTTTTTTGTTTTTAGGCTGTCTATCTGCTGGAGCATCCTGCTGTGCCAGAAGCTGATGTTGACAAACAACAGGATTGGCCTGGCTCTGGACTCGTCTGCAGTCACGACCCTCTCCAATGTGCACCAGCAGACAGGCAAGTTGACACAGCTGTACCACGTGCTGGTATGGGTGTGCGAACAGACGGTGGTGCCATCGGTAGTGCCATCGTCGCTGGACGAGGTCGTGGCCAGACAGAAGAACGTCTCTCTGACGAAGCAGCTGTCCTCGTCACCTCGCAGGCTGACCGTGGTTGAGCTGTTCTTTCAGATGTCGCTCGCCCCCAGTTACAGCGAGGCCCTCGGCCGACTGGAATGTGCGGAAGACAAGGTGTTCCTCTGGCAGTGCTCCATGTTGACGTACATCACCACCCTAGGTGAGTCGTGTGTCCTTACGTTGCACATTCACTCTTACTTGACATGTGAAAATAAAACATTGATCTTGATCTAATGATTGTTACTCATATGTTTGTCAGGTTAAGCCTGTTACAGTGCAAAATTATTAATCTACTATTTATATGATAAAAAGAAAAAACTTCATTTGTCACCTACATAACTCTGTATTGATTTAATGAGAATATTGAACCACAGAAACACGAGTCATAATTTTCTGCTAGCATCTCCACAATTTTTTAAGAATTGAGTTCCTAAGTTTTTAGTTAACCGTGAAGGGTTAATAAGGGTGCTTATTACGAGCACCACTCTTCACACAATCCTCAAGGAAGGACAGTAGTGAACTACAATGACGAGCCAGAAAAATTTAGCAAGACTGATCATGAAATGCTATGCATTGTGATAATAAATTTAAGTGTTCTATTTTGCTTGTTGATGTAGTTGAATTCATTGTGATCACAGATGGTGTTTGCTATCTTACAGTACACAACAGATTTAAGTTCTGATTCTGTTCTCAGGCTTTTGAAGTTGATGTCAACCACTTAAACAGTAACTTTCGCCTGTTGGCATAAAATAATTTCATTGTGGCTTTGTTCCCAAAAAAACATACTCTTCGCAGAAAAATATCTAAAATTTTATTTGTTAAATTATTATTTTATGTATTTAATGGAACCCCAATTTAACAAAATGTTGCCGGTTCCTGAAAATTTTTACTCTACAGTAGAGACCTGAATTTGCGAGGCCTCACAGTGCCTGAGAATGAC
>NQII01000572.1:319299-349483 GCA_002778355.1 Clitarchus hookeri
GTGAGGCTATGTTTCAAGAATGCAGAACCAGACTAGTATCCATGTGTTAGTCTAGTGACCTTGAAAATGTTTCAGAAACTGAATACTTTACCATTGTGTCTGCCAACCACCAAAATAGTTAAATAATGACGCTGAATTGAAAAAGTTTGGGGAGTGGGAGATTCATTCTCTACCAGGTGGATAAACTTAATACATGGCCCTCTCAATTCTATATTTAGAAATATAGTAGAAGGTTTATAAGTCACATGTTTGTGTGTGTGTGTCCCAAAAGTATCAAGCCAAAGCAGTTGTAAAATACCAAATTGCACAAATATGTTATAACATTATGAGTGTTTTTCACCTACAAGAGAAATTGCGCTGAGAATTTTTTATAGATGTGGAAACTTCTTGCAGAACCGTAGGCTGAAAAATTCTAGGTTACTTAGTGTCTCTTGTCAAAAGAACGCATTATGAAAAAACTACCAAATAGTTTTTGCAACCAAAATTCATTATGGTTGAAAGCCCACTTTTAAATTACATTGAGTGTCCAGAACGGAAAATTTAACAAAAAGACATGTAGCAAAACAAGATGAAACCAAAGGTTACATATTGCTAAACAGAATTTATATAGCAAGAATGATGGAAAGTAGAGCAAGGAAAGAACTTGCATTATGTACTGAGATGGGGTCCTACTGCATCATGCTCTACAGTGAAACACAAAATAAAATATGCACCACTTCTCTGAATGCTTCTTTGGGTTTTACATGCTACTTTGGAGAAGTCCAAGCAGAGAACGAAGACAGCCACATAACTGAGTAAATAAAATGTACCACTGGTCAGATGGTAGTGCATAGACATGAAGGAAAATGAGGGGAAAGGGGCAGGGAAAGGAGGGCAATCTGCATAAGTGTTAGCGCCACACAAAAGAAGACTTGTTTAGGTATTAAATTAAAACATGTCAAGACATCAGCACACATAAGTTAAGATGCAAAAAAAAATGGTTCACTGATGTTCGTAAAACAAAAGAAATATCAGTGGTCACAAAGCTAAACAATACATTTTAATAGTGCATTAAAAAAATGTTAATAGTACTTTCCTAATTTGCTGTCCACTTTACTAGGAGTTTGTCAGTCAGTGTTAACATTAAATTATGTGTAGTTACTTGCAGTAATTTTTCCAGAGGTTGTTCTAAGTGCTTAATGAACCCTGAAGCAGTCTGCAGTGGCTGTCGGTATTCGTACCGGTCGCATCGTAACTGAGGGTGTGGCGTGTGGTGAACAGGTGGACTGCTGTGGCCCACTGCAAATGCCCACACCTTCCTGCATTTCCTGATGTCTGCGGGGCAGCAGACACTCCTGGAGGAATACGACCGGCTGCTGGAGTGGCTGGATGTGAACGACCACGTTTGCAAGTTCCTTCTGGGCCAGTGCTACCTCGCCAGCGGGGAGGAGACCAAGGCACTGCACATGTTTGAGTGGGCGGCGGAGGGCGCTGGGGATGAATTCTTCTCCCACACGCTGCAGCTGGACCCCAGCAGCTACAGCAGCACCGGCCAGCTGCTTGTTGCCTACTACACCAAGGTAAGCACGGCTGTCTCCGTACACTGTTTACGTTTCAGCCTGACTAGGGACAGTTGGACTGGTATCAATTTCCATTGTAATACATTTAAGGTACGAGGTATTCACATGTATCTTTAGATTTGTATTATAACACTTGCACAAACGCCATCTTAAGTTTTAAGGTCTCATTCATTATTATTTAAAGTTGTTCCGACGAGCGATCAATTCAGCTCAAACTGTCGTAATTGAGCACTTGTACCAACTATGTTTTTAGTAATTCATACCTGCCAACCTTTCCGAATTTTCCGGAAGTCTCCCGGAAAAAGCTGCCATACATTGTTTTCCGGAAATATGTACATTCTTCCAATTTTTCATTAGTTGATTCTGTAAAAAATTATGTTTGCAATTATTTTGCTTTAAAACACGAAAATCATAGTGTTGTGAAGATATAGATTGATACTGATTTTGCCTGCATCCAAGAGATCACGTTACGAGAGGGCGACAATTGATTTTCGCGTATCTATCGTTTGTTAGAGTTGCATTTTTTCGTCTGTGGAGTTTTTGATAGCTACCGGATCTGTTTGTGAATACGAATACGTGTGGCAATTGATTTTACTGTGAACTGTTTCAATTTGAAGTCTAGTTGAAACATGTGTCAAAAGTATTTTAATACTGTGTGCAATAAAAGCTGTATGTAACTACGTATGGACTGTGATTACAATGTGGTATATATTATGTCTCTTGCCGGCCATGTTTTTGTGGGGTCTTGATAGGTTACTTATTGTGGACTCTGCAAAGTTTAAAACTAAAGATGAGTAGAAAAAAGCAGTATTACTACCAGACGTTCCGGGAGTCGTACAGTGTAGAGTTTCCATATATTATAAAATCAGACACTGGCGATATGTTAGGCTTTTGTAGTATGTGCCGATACGACATAAACATTGCACATGGTGGGAAAACAGATATAAGTGTACACGTTAAAAGCGCGTAGCATGTCACCAACATAAAGTGCCAGGAAGAAAATCAGAAGATTTCGAAGTTCTTTACAAAACCTGGAAATGCTGATTCAGACGTTACAGTAGCAAAATGCTTGTTTACTTATTTTTTGCTAGAGCACAACATTCCCACCAATAAAATGTTCCCAGACTCGGCAATTACAAAGAAGTATGGATATGGTCATACAAAAACCTCACCAGTTGTAAAGGAAATGGCTTCTAATGCAAAATCTAGTGTAGTACAATGTTTGCAGAATGCACTGTTTTCTGTTTAAACTGATGGAAGCAATGACACCAATTCAAAGTTGTATCCCATTGTAGTGACGTTTTACGATGATACACAGGCGAAATTTGTGAACTCTGTTCTTTGTACCCCTGCCTTGGAAGGAGATTCTACAGCATGAAATAAAAGTTATTTAGTGCTTGCACTTCTTGAATGCAATAACATTCTTGTTGAACACTGCGTGGCTTTTTGTGCAGATAATGCAGCTGTAATGGTTGGCCTTAAAAATGGTATTGCAGCAGTGTTGAAAGAGAAACACTCTGGGCTTATTGTGATTGGTTGCATGTGTCACCTGATAAATTTATCTGCAGAAAAGGCTGTATCTACTTTGCCAGTAAAAGTTGATGACACTCTTGTGGACATTTTTTATTATTTGGAAAAAATTTAAAGAGAAACGAAAAGTTACAAATATTTCAGTAGTTCCATGATACCAAAGCAAAGAAAATACTCAAGCATGTCTGTTCAAGATGGCTTTCTCTTGGAAGAAGTTTGTTGAGGGTTTTTGAACAGTGGGAACCATTGCTTAGTTTCTTTAAGGGAGAGTTTGCAAATGAGAAACCTTCTTCGAGTCTCACCTCTTACAAAATTCTCAAACTACAATCATCATCCTGTTCAACCTCTGATGGGATATGTCCTTTTGTAAATTGGGAAGAAAAACTGTTTATGTTCTTTTCTTCTGACCTAAATAAAGCATTTTTTGCATTTCTTCTAGGTTTCCTCCCAACATTTGAAAAACTGAATGTATTTCTTCAGTCAGCATCTCCACACATTCATATTTTGAGAGAACTGTTGCTTGATTTTCTAAAAGCATTGCTATCAAATTTTGTGAAAGCAAAAGCTGTGAAAAGTTGCTCATTATTTGAATCTACTCTATTCAGAATCAGAAAGAAGACACCGAATTAGTAATAGGAAGTAAAGCATCAAACATTGTGAAAACACTTGAAGAAAAGGAAAAGGTAGTTTTCTTTGCATCTGCCAGGACATATTTTGTTACAGCATGTAACTACATTGTTCACAAATTCCCCATAATAAATGAAATCTTGAAAAATCCAGTTGTGGCACGAGTGAATAAACTCGACAATGCCAATTTTCCTTCTGTTCTCTACTTTGTGAATTTGTTTCCGTTGATTTTGCCTGTACAAGAAGGTGAAACTAGAGATGCAGCTATGGACGAAATTGAAAAACAATTCTCAACTCTTCAGATAGACGAAATTCCTGCATTGTTTAGTGTCGTTTTTATTAAAAAAATTTAATGGTTTTATTGTGTTTATAAAATCTTCCTAATTATGTTTTCCTAAAGTTGGCAGGTATGCATAATTCACATGTGAATTTTTGACAAAGTTATTTTATGTTTTTGCGAAGCATAGTATTTGTTTTGGTGCGTGACGCGTATCTGGCAATATACCTTGTATGAATCTACGACTTCCAACTCAGTCCATGGGAAGCCACGACACCCGCACTGGAAATCGAACACAGACTGCTAAGTCCCGAAGATGAGTAATACACGCTGTTGCCAGTAAAATAAATACACTTGTCAATAATGCACCCTTGCCTCGCCACCCGAACAAAGCCGGCCTACCCCTAAGCGAGCGTCATGACACCACCCGCAACCCAGAGTTACCCCGCTTCCAACCCTCGCCAAGAGAGTGCAGCAAGGGATGATGCCGCACTCACAGGGAGGAACCGGCTGGCTGAAGATGCCTAAACACCTCAAAGGAAGGCTCCATTTAGTATTTAGGGATGGACGAGCCCCGAGAACGCCAGTTGACGTCAAGTTTCACATTGGCTTCGTCTGCTTTGGCAACCCAGCAACTCGCCTTACCACTGCCGTGCCAGGGCTGTCTGCATCAACCGGATCTTCTGTCAGTGAAGCTTGCTTCAACCCCCGAGACACACACTCTACTTAGAGTGTTTATCCCCATACGTCCAGGACCACACTAGGCGACAGTAGGGTTTGAGTCGTTTTCATGACTGCTTTATTAGTTGTTCTATACTTACTCTTTGCTTTAATAGGTCTCCTTCATCTGTTAGTAACATAACTTCTGCCGGTTGCGTGGTAACTATGAAATCCTAGGAGTTAGTACGGGTCACTGTATTTATTCACCAGAGAATAAATACGTTCAAGTCGACACACTTAATTCTAATTCCAAGGGTGATTTGTACCTCTCAACCCCCCTGTAAACGCCGTCCCCCAAGGGAGCGGCAGGTGACTGGGTCTTGCCAAACCATTGCTGATATTAAGGACTGCAGGTTCCCTTAACTTTGTGGTTAGTATGTCTCAAACACCACACAATTCGCCGGCCACCCATACTGTGGGCCCAGTGCACAAAGGCACTTGGTGCACATGTACAGTAGAGCCCCCTGCTAGGTAAACTCCACAAGGAAGCAACTGGACCACCTGAGTCAGCTAACCCATTCCATCAACCGCGTGAGATTCGCCAATTGGAGCGCTAGGACTGACGCAGCATGACGTTAGCATCTGGGTGTTCTAGCTAGGGAATTGGTCACCCGCCCCTTGCTTGCTGTGACGACCCTGAATACTTAACCCCATGTCATTCACCCAACGAGGAGGGACTAAGTGGGCAGATAAGAAGTCATTTATGGCTCCTACAGTCAACCATTTGCCAGGTAATCCATCCCATTTGGCCTTCAGCCTTTCTTCTGCTCGGTATCGGGCACAAGCCGCCAGCCGACTGCAGGGGTTTCCTTCCTCAGTCCCCCCGAGCCATTTATTTTAGCCACCCCAAAAGACTGACAGGACACGGCATCCAGTCGTCGTCCGCCTTCGGCTCGAACTGCCCGTGGGACTGGGCCTTGCCAACACCCACTACCGAATGCTGCCACTCGGAGCCCAGCAGCCCCTGAATCAGCCAGCTGCATGCCAGCCGCCCTCGGACGTGGCCCAGAGAGTCTCCTACCGCAGCCTACCAGTGGTCAGCTACAGCGTTGGTCTACAGGTGGTAAGCCAGCATCCACTGCCAACCACGCCGCCTTAGACGCCTACATATCTTGCAGCCACCCGACCAGGCCGACTCTGTACACCGGCTCCTTCCTAGCTATGGCGTACCAACAGTAATCAGCCCATAAAGCCACCCAGGGTTCTCGACTTGAACCCACATAAATGCTCCCCTGTAGACTAGGTGATCTGCCTAGCATCCCGACCGTAACTCATCAGTTATTTTGCACTTTAAAATAACTTATGGAAATTCCATGGAAATTTTGTGATTTTGTGCCTTGCAAAAAAAAGGGTGTCTATGAAAAGAGCCTTATTTTTGTAACAAACTGTCGGACGCTGCATCTTAGGCCGATTTGCGACTTTGTTTTTATATATATATATATATATAGACACACACACACACACACAATTCTGAGGAATAATTTTAATTGTAACCCATCTGCCACTAAAATATTATTTCTTCAATGTTTTTTTTTTTTAAGTAAACATTTAACAAACTGTCTCATTAGGTGCTGCATGTAAGGTGGTTTTGTGACCAAGTTTTATGTTAATTTTGCCATTAATCAACGTTCATATATCCATTTCTGAGGAATCATTTTTACCAAAACATGCCTATATTTAAAATATTTAAATTTTATTAATAACTAATGTGTTGTTTTCTTTTTTTAACAGTAAAATAGTCTCCTCGGTCGCCGACTGAACGACCCAACATTGATACAAAATCTCTAATTGTTCGAGCCTGAAATATATTTCTAGCCGAACTTGAGCAAACAGAGTTGCTTGTTTCAAGGTCATAAAAAGTCCTTAAATTGTGCTGGGTCTTAAAAATGTCCTTGAATTTTCAGGTTATATCAGTATACATAATATGAAAATATATGTGTAACCAGTAGTGTATAGGTTGTTCATGGTAAAGTTAACACTTTTGAGCCCCTAGTTACTTTTTCCTTTTAGCCATTTTAATATTTTTAACCACCTTTTTAAATAAATATTGCAATGTAAGTATAATAAAAACAGTGTGTGTATTACACCGCACCCGGAAGTTAAAGTGTAAGGCTAAAATAAAATATATTTATTGACTATTATTAAAATGGAGGGCTTTCTAAAGTGCTCACTTTACTGTAAATAGCCTATAAAAGACATCTTTGTTGTGGAAACTGGCCGGTGTTATTTCATTAGAATTATGTTAGCTGTTTTGTAAATGTGAATGTGCAGTAGCTTTCAAAAGGCACTGAGTATTAATGAAAATCTGCGATCAGAGAAAAGGCTGTCATGTGGCGTTTGACTTGTAAAGTGTCTGACAACCCCAAAGGGGCAAGATGCTTTGGGTGGCCATTTCAGTGCTGTGAAATGGGTGGTGCCTTCTTAATTCATGCACAAATCTTTGGCTTATGCTAAATAATAAGGCACACCTCTCAGCTATAGCTTACAACAAGGGTTGATGATCCTTGCTTTCTGTTAGATGGACACCATACTACATAATTCACATAGCAGCGTTTTCTCCTCTCCCATCCTTTTACCTGTGTTCACCAATCACAGCAATTTGAATTACAGTCTCTAGCAGTCAAATTCCAGTTTTTAACTACTGTGAAACCTCTTTAGTTCAGACCTCAAGGTATCAGCATTTTTGCAATTTTTACTAAGAAGGTTTTTATTAAGAGGTGCGTGTGCTGTAATTATAAAATATCTCAAAAACTTAATGTCGACTGATTGATTTGGCATGTTTTAAAATAAGACATTCTTACATTCTTATCACCAGCGTGACTTTTTACTTGTGAACTTGACTTTTAGATGTGATGCGGTTCAACAATATTTTTTTTATTAACCTACGAATTGACATTAAATTCATTTTCAACTTTGTATTTATGAGAACTTTGTATTAAAGAGATTTTTATTAATAATGTCTCACTGTACAAATTTTTCATTTCATATGTTCAGATGCTGTAACTTGTAATTATAGACAAAGCTTTTAACTTCCTTGTTCGACATATTGTATCATTTTGACTTACATATTATTGTTGCGGATGTGAATGTGCAGGTTATATCAATGTTCGAGTTACTTAATCACCACGAGTGTGTTGTACGCCTGGCTGTGCGTGGGATCGCTAACATGCCAGATAACCACGGCTTGGCAACTTTGAAGTCAGTACTCTTCAACCAGTATCTGCACCTGCGCCTGTTCCGAAATGCATACGAGGCCATGAGCACCAACCCTGACCCTCTGCAGCAGGATAGCCACTTGCGCCAGCTTGTACTGAGGCTGTTCGACCAGGAACACCTTGACCTGCTGCTCGAGTTCTCCACCCAGGTACTAGCAGTTTCTCTTTGTGTAATCCCTCTCAAGTTTACGGCAGCTGAGTAAGCTGGTCCACCTATGTGCTAACCTGGTAGTGCTGCTTTGATTTAGTTTATTGAACCTAGTACCATCACTTAATGGATAATCAGTTTATGGCTTACCCAGGATTTGAACATGGAACTTCACTGTCCAATCAGTGTCTTGTTAACCAACACCTTGTAGATGATGTGTGGTCTCGTGGATCCAAGTACTTGTGGTGATGTTTAACAGCTTTTGAATTGGTTCATTCGTGCTGGTGTTTGAGTTACTATTCAACCAGCTGTTTCATTGCAGGTTATGCACATATGTGATAATTTGTCATATTTGTTTGAGCGAGGAAGTTTCTATTCTTTACAACCTAATTATACTTCTATATATGTAATTATTTGCATGGCTTTTGATATTATTCCCTATATGGCCAATAATCTTTGGACATCCATAGTAGTATACTAACCAGGATTTGGTATGGTTTCAGTATGATGCAGTATAATCTTTCACCAATATTCGCTGCTTCCTTCCTTTGAGGAAGACTTAGACCGTTTTGTGGTAGACATTTGTAAGGATTTGGTTCCAGTCCTCCTTTAATATGGTGAATAACTGTGCAGTTGTTTTGTCTGTTTACACTACATGCAGGATATCTAAAAGCATGGGTCATGTCACAGAGATATAGAAGGCAAAATATGTGGGGTCGAGGGAGGCTAAAAAGCTATCTACAGTAGTATACAAGTAGTTACCAGATATGTATCTTCCATCTCACCAGTTGTGTACCATTGACATGGACCACTCCTGCTTGGTCTGGCATGGCCACTGTCATCACGTCATCGGTCCACAGTCGCTGCACCAGTGCGGCCCGCGGAACACGCACGTCGTGCGCCCCAATGCATGTCCGTATTGTTTGCTTGGGAACGGGTCATGACCCGATACCAAGTGATCCAACCGAGTGCCTGTGGTGTCCCTAGAGAGATCTGTGTAATTAGGATAGGAATCAAGTGTTAGAATGTGTAGTAAATAATCATTATAATTTATCGCCCACGGGCAAATGTTCGTGAAATTCGCCCTTAGGGGATTGCAAAGTAATCACAGAATAAATGCACGCTACGTGCATTTTTAATTAGGTGTAGAGTAGCAAGGCTATAGGGTATTTGAAGTGTTGTATATAATTTTCCGAGTGCAATTGTGTGTCTAATCAAGCCCATTAGTGACGTGGGAAATAATTAGTCTTTCTTTCAACCTGACCGTTCCGGTCATAGAGTGCCCCAAAACTTAACAGACCTAAATTTCCCTCGTGCTCTGCAAAGCACCACATAATCATGTTTTGTATTTAAATTAGTGCTTAATTAAGAACTCTTAACTCTCTATAGGATTAAGAAAACTCACTCGGAACGTTTTTAATTAAATTACCTCACAGAGTGGAGCGAGCTCTTGGCAAGGGCACCGCTCGCCCACACCATCTCCAGCGGTCTGATTCTATGGGACTTAGGTGCTGCACGTGCGTCGCGTCGCTGTGGACTTTCATACTTTGTTCTGAACACTTGTTAACCTAATTTACAGGAACATTTATTTATTTATATTTACCGACCCTGGAGGTTTAATTACTAATGTAAGTTTTCGCACCATTCTTGGCCTTTTTGTTTTTTGTATAGTAACAGTCGCTGGTAAGCCTTGCGAGTCAGGTCCATTTTAATTTGCATTGTATACATGTAACTGTCTACACTATTCGGCGATACAATTTACTTGAGTTAACCGAAACTTGTGAGTTCTCATTTAGTGTTGTATTTCGGGTCATGGCTCTATCCAGAAAGTCATTGATGCCTCAAGGAGGCATCCTTCATTTATAAGGTAAAAGGTAATACTAATGTGTGCTGGGGAGCTTAAATACTCGTGGCTATATATTAAATTTTCCTGTAAATTTCTACTGTGTGTGTCAGGGGATACAGTCACGTGGTCCTTTGGCCCACGATCCTGAGAACTGTGACTTTGTGCTCATCCAATGAGCTGGCACCCATTCTATTCGAAAGTCTGCATTACTATTCCCGACCAGTAAGGTAATGTTACTACTTATCTTGTTGAAGGACATTTCCAACGGTCACCAAGCTTTCAGATAATCCTGCATGCAGTGTACATGATTGAAAAAAAAGAAATGACATTTTTGGTGTTGCATAAATGTTTGCTGGAAAATTTATGTGGAAGGATGTAGGTCACCTAATGTAAATGTCCCCATTCTTGTCCTCCACAGTTTATCCACAGTGCTGCTGGAAATGTGTCACTTGAAAGTTGGGTTTGTGCAGGGGATCCAGGAGATACAGGACAAGGTGGAGAGCATAGTGCGCTACCGTGCCCAGACGATGAGCGTGCGCTCCAATGTGTACTATCAGTTCCTGCTGGTTTTCTACCTGGAACAGGGGAACGTGCGGAAAGCAGCAAGCGTCATGTACGAGCAGGGATTGCGACTCGGTCTAGAGACGTCTGGAGACCTGGAGTCCCTCCAGGCGCAGTGCAACTGCTACGTGGCTTGCATAAGCCTGCTGCGTGCTGGCCAGCCCAAGTACGCCTGGATTGTCAAGCCCATCCTTGAGGTAAACCAGGCATCACACAGTTGAAAACACTTAACATGTGTCAAATCTCCCCAGTTTCATAAGACAGGGTAGTGGATGACTCATTCTTAGTTCTCGTTTAGTAAGAGGTGATCTGACAGTTTTCTGTATGTAACATTACCTACTTTACCTACTTGGATACGCAGTTTCTACTGATACATGTTTACAAATGCTGCTCATTAATTTCATAATTCCAGTTTTCTTTAGTTCTCAATTCCTGCTCCGATTCCTTTTTCATTTCTTGATTCCATCAGCACCCTGCTGAATGATAATACATGACAAGTACATAAACACCTGTCATGTTCCCAGAATGACACCCCCAGTCTTAGTCTGGAGCAGAGAATGGAAGAACCTAGCGAAGAGGCTTTGTCCTCAGAGCTGAAGAGTCGAGTGGTGGATGTGCTGGAGCTGAAGGAAATAAAGCGAGAGTATGAGCTCGTCAACGCCCACATGCAGCTCATTCGGTGCAACCCCCAGCGCAGTAGCAAAGGTGAGTTGGTCGAAAGGCATAAGGTTGGTTGTGCAGAGAGTGGATGGAAGTGTACAATAAGCACATTAATGTAGAACAGTATTAATCTTACACACAGCTGCTAGGTCTTTTATATGCTGAGGCATGACATGAGGTAGTGAAGCTATCTTCAGTGCACAGTCTAATGATGCTCATGTTCTTATCACTTATAGAGTACATAGTTGTTGAAAAAATTTTTTTTGAAAATTAAGTATTGTTACAAGTAGCTACTGTGACATCACTTGCTAACACTGTGAATACAGTAAACTCCCAACCAATTTTCCGGGATAATGACTGGCTCAGGCTTAGCAGATAACTGATATTCACGGTTAAAGCATCAAAAAGGGGGGAGAGGTTAACGTACTGTACACTTACGCGTGACGCTTATTCTGACTATAATAAACACGACTTCACCTCATCTGGACGTGCCTTCACGTTACCCCAGGTGTGGGGTTTGAACCCTGAAACAATTTGCTACGAGTGTCTACAAGTACGCCACTTGTTGCGGGGGCACCCACAGACACGTCAGCCAAGATTATTCACCCTGATGTCAAGACGTCACACCAACCCCCCTGATGTGTTAAGAAAGCCAGCCCAGCGGCCAAGGAAACATTACAGAACGACCTACTTCAGCCACGAGCCGAGGGATGGCTCTAGAGAGCGCAGCTCCACCCAGAGGCGGAGTTCAGTACCCCTCCGCACCCCAGATGAGCCCGCGGGCAGGTAGAATATAAGGCCTTGCACCACTGACAAACGTCAGTTGTTCTCCAGTTCCAGCAGCTCGTCCCACCACCTCGTGTGCTGGGGCTCTCTGCTGATACCAACGTCTTCACGACCTTCCAGAAGCTCTACCAGAGCTTCAACAGCTACCCCTGAAGAAGACTTTGAACCCCTTGAACCGCCAAAGACCCTTCTGGTAGTGGCCCCCGACGTCCCTTCTGGACAACGGCATTGAGACAGTTAGGGACAGTTGTTGTAATTGCTACCTAGCCGCATCTGCTTTGTTCAGGTCAGACCCAGGTCCCCTTCACCTTATTACGGGCCACAGTGTTTATTCCTCATGTAATAAATACATTTTCTCTCAAACCTCTGTGTACTAGTTTCTAAGGGTGATTGATTTTATTCTCTGTAGATGTCAGCCTGCCAGTGTAAAGCAGGAGACCGCATCTTTGTCAAACCCATTACCGAACTTAGTGTAGGACTGCGGGCTCTCTTAACCGAGTGCACGTACATCATCAACACACCCAGTCGACTGCCACCTGGTGCGCAGTAAGGTAGAGCCACAACCACTAGCAACACAATCCACATGGCGGCTAGTCAGCCAGCCCAGCCTTCACTCCGTCCACCACGCTAAACTGTCGCCGGTGGGAGTGCTAGACTGGTTCTGGCCACCTTGGGACCCGCACCTAACGTCGTCGCCGGACGCTAAGAGTAAACCCACCTCTCCAACTACTGCACCACGTGTCGCCGGTTGGAGTAAACGGGTATGGCTCTGGGTTAGCTCAGCTTCGACTTTGGTTCTACACCTAGCTAGGGACCATCGTCGCTTGCTTCCCCCTGACGAAGCAGAGACTTGTACCTACCTTTATGCCATACACCCAGAGGAGTGGTACTAAGTGGCAAGAAAGGAAGGTAGCTACGGCCTCCAAAGCCAACGGGAGCTGCAACCCTGCCCCAACTGCACTTTGCAGCACAACCCCCTGGGAAAGAGCCCAAGCCACCCACCAGCTGGAGATTCCTCACCTCCCACTCCCTCTTTCAGTCCCCGGTCAAGACAGCCGGGCGACCACACCCGATCGTGACCGACTTCCGCCAAGACCGGCACGTTCTGCTAGAGATTGCTAATCCCTGGTTCCAGTGCAGTCGGACCAGTAGACCTCCCTGGGATCACCGCAGCACCGCCAGCCACAGCAGCACCGTTACTCCAGGTTATGGTGCCAGCTCGAGTCAACTCCAGCAGCAGCAGCAGCCACCCCAAGTCACATTCAGCAAAGGTAATCCTGTGGCTGTTTACCACCCAGTTCGCCAGACCGCTAAGCCCGCATTTGACTTTGTGCCAAGTAGCCAGGCCACGCGCCCTGTACTGTATACTGGCCAGGGCCCTGTCAGCCAGTAGTATAGTCAGCCAGTGATATCAACCTGTGTCTCTGACCAACACGTCAAAACTTGCCCGTCTGTGACGTTGCCGTCAACCAACCGACATCACACGCACATGTAGGTTATGTAAGCAAATATGGTCATAGAATCCACAGCCAGTGTGTGGCAACATGTCATAAATAAAATTAATAACATCCCATACACAAAATCCTGTATCAGCTGATGCGTGAACAATTGCAAAAGAATTTCATGTTGGCAATTTTGACAGTCTACATTTGCACAACAGACATCTGAGAAATACGCTGGCAGGAAGATCATAAACAAAATGTTGATTTATTTTATATTGTTACAAAACAGCTGTTATTAGTGTAACAAATTAAATTCCATTCTAGAAAATGTTTAGGTTTTTAAACTAAATGGAACTTACATCGTATGTGATAATTTAGCTTTGTTTGTCTCTTCTTCATAGACTGTAGCTAGTGTTTGCTAATGTTGCCAAATGCATCCTTCATATTAATTGAAGAGGTTGTACATTTGTCTAGAGTATTTTTCAAATATTTCTACATTAATTTGTCGCACTATATTTCAAACCCAAGTTGTTTTGAGCCTGTACGAGATGAATAATATACTTTTAAAAGGACGTGACAGATATACTTTTGCGACACAGAGCGAAATAAGCAACCGTGCTGCCATCTGTTGGCCAGAATGCACATTTTGCTTCGGAAGCCATGACCCCATACTCTTTTTTCGTGTGTAAAATACAAATATACTAACAAATTCCCAGAGTTTTACATTTTCCGTGAGCTCTATAAATATTTTAACGTAACATATTTCTGTGTGAAGCGATTGTACTTGCAAGAATTTGGATTCGGTCTGCAATCACCAAGCCTTCCTAAGGCTGGCTCACTCTTTTGTGTCCCATCTCACTTAAGCTACAAATGTTATTTATTTATTTAAACTACACATTGTTTTGCGATTGAATAATTTTTGTGACAAATAATAATATGTTAATGTGATATTTTGTCATCCAGTCGCACTCGGTACCATGTTTAATTTATAAATAGCCTCTTTGCATGTACAAACTACTGTAAACTTAACCAGATCTCAGCTTACGACGAGCAGATGCCATTTTTAATTGTGAAATCATTTATTATTATGAATGGAAATGTGCCGTCTGACAATTTCCCAGAATTACTAATACTTCAAAGTTTCACACATATTCACCATTAAAAACGTGTAAATATAGTACCTGGACACTTTTAATTAAAAAACCAGTACCGCATCATTTGACTGCTGCCTGGAAATTAACAGCACATGCATGGGTAAGTAATAGCTGCAGCATGCGACTGGTGACAACTGTTCAGTATTTGACTAATTTGAAAGGGCGTTTTTGTTTCAAACTTTGAGCAATGTCAACAACACGACTGGGGAGGGGGGCGGGATACTAATGGAATGGAGCCTGCTGCTCTCCTACTCGAGGGACATACCTGTTATTGCCGGCTCAAAAAGGCATTTAGTGTGAGATGAGATGGGGGTGAAGCAGAAGCAGCAGCAAAATGAAGACAAGGAAGAAAGCAGGAATGCTCTGAGAAAACCCTTGCGTTGTAGCAGTGTCTGCTACATCCCCTTTATGAGGTCACTTGTCCAAGAACTTCCCGCCTGCTGCAGCCAAGTTTTAAAACAGAGAACCTTGGTGGATGGGTGGTTAACATCTATTGAGCCAACTATGTGTATCCTCTGTCAAAACAATATTAAAAAGGATTTGTTTTCCAAATATTCTACTACAGGTGTTATAGGTTTGTAGTTGATCATCATTGGTTCTGCTATCTGTCCGCTTAGCAACAATTCAGTGCTGGCGTGGTGTGCGCAGGGAACCACATAAGCGTGAGCGAGCTAGTTGCTGAGCTGACCAACGAGGGCCTCTACAGGGCAGCATTGCGGCTGTGCCAGGTGTATGGCACGAGTGCTGAACCTGTGGTGGAGGGCCTGGCCACATACTGTGTCAGTCTGGGCTCAGGGGATGAGGCTGGCATCTGGGAGTGGCTCAGCAGGAATGATGTGGCAGGTGCGGTGCTTCTTTACTCTGCTGTAAATAATACTTAATTAATTGTGGAAACGAACATGTTCTATTTTCTCCGTTCATTTGCACCTCCTCGCTCCATGCTCCCAATCTCTCTTATGCCCACCCTCTCTCGTCTCTCCCCTTTTTCACCCCCTGTCACCTTTACTTACTCCACCATCTTCCCCTCTCTCAGTGTTACGGGTTTGTTTTCTCTTGATTGAAGAAAAAGTAGAATAATCTTGGCAAGAATGCAAGAACTGACAATCAAAATTGATTAAAAAAGTTTGCTAGCAATAAAATATAGGTTTTATAATGTCATTGCCCTTAATTGGTGTGTCACAAGGTGAAAAACTTGACAAAAATTGGTTAAAAATGTGACTAGAGCATTGTCATAAAGCAACATACAGGCAAGATTATTGTATTATTTGGCAGTGTCTGATTAAAAAAAAAAAACCCATAACTCTTAAGAGATCAGATAGGCAATGGTTACTATTTTGTTTTTTTTACAAGCTTTGGTGTACAAAAACACTCAACTCCTATTTTCCTTTAAGCTTCCACTTGTGCTTGCCATGGCACTCTGGCTCGGTGTTATCCCATTATTTTGCAACAGGGGGGTGTCGAGTCTACCAGGATATCAGTTTATTCAGAAGATGCATGTGTTCAAATAAATTTATATTTTGTCCAACAAATCCTCTTAATTTTCTTGCAAGTTGCCACTGAAAAGGGATTTTGAGGTCAGTAAAACTTATTGAGTATATGCTTGTGGGGTATAATTTTATTCCGAAGATGTCTGCCCAATGAATAAAATAAAATTAAATTTAAAAACCATGGTTTTATGCTCAGTTTTGATTTTAAGGGAGTTGCAATTTTACAAAGTCGTCCTTCGGAATCGTGGCACCTACCTAGAAAAATCGGGATTCTACTGTATAACTTCTGTATGTGAGTTCACACAAGATTTCTTTACACATTGGCTATTTACCAGTAATTGAAATTGTAGTTTGAAGAATTACGATTGTAAGTGCGGTGTTGGAGTGGTGTGGAGGGAGTGTAGTGCAAGACAAGGCCGGTTGGTGATGTGTTGCAGATCTGCGACTGGCGGGTCACTTGGTGCAGGATGTGGCCTGGAAGCTACTGCAGCGTCTGGTGGAGGAGGCGGAGGCTCCTCAGGCCAGCGTGCTGCACAAGGCGGTCACCAGGCGGCTCTGCCTGCTGGCAGTTTTCTTGCCCGAGTGGCTGCAGGCATCCTACAAGCGCCGCAACCCTGCAGAGCTGCTGCGTGTGCTGCTGGAGGCAGGGCGGCTGGCAGATGCCGCCCGCCTGGCCGAGGAGTACGTGTGGGCCGTGCTCGGCCACGGCAAGGAGCACTTTGCCCTGCAGAGTGCGGTCGTTGCACCTGGTCCCCAAGTCTATGTGCCCACCCACACCATCGACCTGCTGCTGCGTGAGCTGGATGATGCAGGCCATGACGACGACACCTACCGCCGGGTGAGTTCACCCCCTCTTCCTCTTGCTGCCTCACATTATGTATGTGTGCATTTTCTCAATGTTTTCCTGGATAAAATATGTGTGTTTCGGTCCTGCCAGGTTTTTCACAAGACATGTATTAATATTTGTTGTNGACGACGACACCTACCGCCGGGTGAGTTCACCCCCTCTTCCTCTTGCTGCCTCACATTATGTATGTGTGCATTTTGTCAATGTTTTCCTGGATAAAATATGTGTGTTTCGGTCCTGCCAGGTTTTTCACAAGACATGTATTAATATTTGTTGTGTAAACGTTAACTACAGGAATGCGCTTTCTTGCTTATAATGTGTTCATTGGATGTTTCCATGTGCATTTGACTGCTCATTTGTGTAAATATTTTCTTTTTTTATGTACAAACAGGATGTGGATATTTTTTCCTTGTATGCGTAAAAGAAAGGGATAGAGAATAGTGAGTTGTATCCCTTTCTTCCCCTTCAATATATTGTAATGTAATAAATGTCGTGTTATAACAAGATGACATTTTGCTGTATGATGACTTATTCTGTGGAGGGATAGTTAATTTTTTTGCTAGTTTGACTGTTAGAGGATGTGTCTCACTACACATGTCCCTGTTTGGTGTAATTTTTTATTATATATTTTATATGAACTTCCTTTAATTTCAAGTACAGTATTCAGTGCTTTTGCCTATGGTATTGGGACTTCCAGCGGTTATTACAGAGTTGTTGATTATAAGATGTAATGGCACATTGAGTATGTCTGGGCACGTGATGACGAAATTGGACTGTATATAATGGACAGTTGATGATAAAACTATCGCCCACAACAATACAAAAACGTGTCGATGCCATATCTCGCACCGTGAGAACGACTCAAACCCTACTGTTGCCTAGTGTGGTTCTGAAGGGATGGGCTGTGACACTTCCAAATGGAGTGCGTTCCTAAGGGGTTGTAGCAAGGGGTTGGAAGTGGGGTAGCTCAGCGTTGCAGGTGGTATCACGGCACTTGCTTAGGGGCAGGCCGGCTCTGTTCAGGTGGCGAGGCAGGGGCGCATGACTGACATGCATATTTTACTGCTACTGGCAACTGTGGGTAGTATTCATCTCTCGGTTGTAGCAACCCGGGTTCGTCCTCTGATAAGGGTGTCATGGCTTCCCACGGGCTTAGTTGAAGTCATAGATACTTACATAGTGTATTGCCAGCTACGCGTCGTGCATCAAAACCACGCGTTTTACGATGTAATCATTTTTGAGGCAAATAATATTTATGTTAATGCAATATATTGTCATCCAGGTGCATTCAGTACCGCGGTTGATTTATAAAAAACTTCATTATATGTACAAACTTACAAACTGTAAATTACCCGTTCTCGCCTGTTTGATGAGCTGACACCTCGTTTAATAGCAAAATACTTTATTATAATGTATGAAAATGTGCTGACAATTTCTCTGAATTTCTAATACGTCCAGGATTCATGTATATGTTGTAACGTCCAAACTGTTGCTTTAAAACCACAATTAACATCTTATTAAAGACTTAAAAACCCAATTTGTAGACTATAACAAATGATGCGCCACAGCTTGTGTAGTTCTTTTCAGTACACACCTAGCCACACGACTCTGGTTGTAGGTGCATTCAGCGAAATGGGCGAGAGAGTTGCAAACATAAGTACAGTCTTTTAATTAGAATAAAATTTCAAATGTTTGCTGATATTGAATTTCAATACGGATAGTGTTTCAAATATATTGTCACCATATGAATTGATGTGACAAAAATTGTATTAATATAATGAACATATTATCCTCGTAAATTAAGCTAATAGTATAATATAGCTAATTTTCTATGATTGTNGCGAGAGAGTTGCAAACATAAGTACAGTCTTTTAATTAGAATAAAATTTCAAATGTTTGCTGATATTGAATTTCAACACGGATAGTGTTTCAAATATATTGTCACCATACGAATTGATGTGACAAAAATTGTATCAATATGATGAACATATTATCCTCGTAAATTAAACTAATAGTATAATATAGCTAATTTTCTATGATCGTTATGATGTATTATTTCTGTTTGCAGAGCAAGAAAACTGCAATTTTCAAACATAATTAATTTCTAAGTGAATAAGTTATGGATCTCGATCAACTCGTCCCTTGCAACAATAAAAAATTCTACAGCAAAGTCAATTATTTTCTCATTATCTACGCAGGAGTAGCATGGCGACATGTTTTGATATAAGTAGGTAGGCTTAATGTCTCGTTGACGTCTGTCACAAGACGAAACATGTTGTGACAGTCGGTTGGAAACAACGTGGTGGTGGAAGGATACGTAGCCTGTTTGTTTACTAGTTACTACTTCCACACAATCTGTCAAAGAAAAATTTTATATGGTATAGACTATAGGTATGTAGTCTTTCCAAGGCACAGGAGTTACTTACCATCCTCGTAATTTTTGTTTCCAAAGCAGTATGGTTTGTAGTTGATGGTTTGTTGAATGTGACCGGAAGAAGACTGTTACTGTGTGTGGGGCTAACTTGTACTATGTTTGTGTGGCAGATGCACAACGCCCTACAGCAACTGATGGTGTATTACTTGGAGACAGTGATGCGAGTTTCGCATGACAAGCTGCGAGTTTCGGCTACCTTGTAGCTCCCAGTCGCCACCTACCTATCAGCCAGTTTTATTGTGTGCGCATGCATCTCTTCTGTTGTAAGTTATTTTAAAACATTTTCCAATAAAATACTTTCTATAGCCGGGATATTTGTTTTTATTCATTCCACTTTTCAAATTTAAGTTGAATGTTCTTGTAATTTTTACTTAACTTGTAAAGTTTTCTGCTTCACAACTGTTGTTTACAGTAGGCCCTCAATTAAAGTACACTTCAATCTCAGGAATGAGGGTTTGCACTCTGTCTGTGGCAAGCAGAGTCCATGTCAAGAGTTGAGAAAAGTCTTGCTATAGCTTAAACAACACTGCAATCTAAAATAAAATTCTTACTGTTGTGAAATTGCCATAGTGGTGCAGTCGTCAAGACTACTCGCATATAAAAAAATTTTAATGCAGATTTTGTGATTTAGTATATTAGAAAATATATTTTTATCATTAATGCAACTTCTTTTTATCAGCGGACTTGACATTACATTGTAACTAACAAATAATTTTATTAAGCATACAAATTAACATTAAATTCCCTACAGTCCAGTCAAAACTCAAAATTACACCTTTCGTGGTTCCCAGGAAAATAGCATGTATTTTGAAGGAGTCATCATTTGAATTTGGGCCGATTATGGCCCAACTCTGTCCCCTATGTGCAAAAATTGGATTAAAATTTTACTCAGGCTGGTTTGCATGGTTTTAGGGAGCAAAACTACACATTATATTTTCTAAATACAGTCAAATAATTCCATTTAATTGACTCTTAATATGTACGCTCTTGTAAGATCAGATTTGACTTATTTTGATGATACAAAAAGTCAAAATTGCATCAGTCTTCAATTGTTTTTGGAGCAAAATTAACACATTGTTTTAACAAAGTATTTATTAATTTTAATATTGATGTCTTCCAAAAGAAATTATACACTAGACCAGGAGTCTCCAAAATATGGCCCGCAGGCTACATCCAGTCCATGAAGGTGTTTAATCCGGCCCACAGCGTATGCGAAAAATTAACGTTGAAAAATGAGTAACTTAAGTTTGATTACAAACAGTGACAGAAACTCAGATTTATTGGATCTGAGAATCCACATCTCCTGCGTGGGAATTCAGTATTCATGGGATGTCTTATTGCTAGAAAACATTTTGCCGTCTCTATTCCGGTAACCATATATTCTAAAAGCTGCTGCTTTTCTTGTATTATAACACTGATAACATGCAACATTTTATCTTCGGGGATATGGTTACTTAAGTTATTGAAACACATACACATTTCTGATATTTTCTTGTTCATGAACAACACTGAAGTTGCCGGGAGCACTGTGGTCTCTCTTTATATCATGGTAAGGCTGATAAATGGCGTGTGGAAGATTTTGCTGTAGAGAGAAAGCAACAGCAAATCAAATCACTGTGTGATCTGTACTGAACGTATTGCTGTTCTTAAGGAGTACATATAATATTCTTTATCACTGCAGAACAAAGCATGGTGAAAACTTTGATCAATTCAAAACATTGAAATGTGGACTTTGCTTTTGTTTGGGCCAAGGGTCCGTTTGAACTTGTGTAAATTTCCCGCCACATTATGGCAACACTGTCATTGGAGACACCATCAGCACTGATGCTGTGCTGCCTGAATTTACAAGACCAGCTCGGCTTTTTTCTTATATTAGTAAGTTGCAACTCTCAATGTTTTCTTTAAAATACAGGCCTTATTGTTCTCAAGCCGACATTTTTGTCCTCATGCTGGCTTGTGTGACCAATATTTATTTTGTTGTGGGCTCGTACATACCAAAATCTACTTGCAAATCATTTTCTGTGGTGAGAATTTTTTTTCTTTCTTTTTTTACTGAGTGAAGACCTAAGAAAAATTTTGGTTCATGTTCTCCAGCGATTTATGAAAGCAGATGCATTAAAGTTAGCCGACTCTTCAGTTCAGAAACTTATACATTTTGATTTCAAAGATGTCTGTCAAAAATCTGCAAAATTACAGACATGAATTTGGGTTACATAGCCGAAAAGGAAGTTAAAGCTTTTATAGCATGAAATGTATTGCAGGGTGATACTTTGGAGGTTAGGGTGTCCTGAAGAAGGCTGCTTGTTTCTCTTGCAGAGAAGTTGCTTCAGAAATCTCTTATCACATGCAACACAGTGAGAATTTTGTCATGCCTTGATCCTTGGGAAATGGCAACTTGCAAAGATAACCAGAAATGTGTAAACAAAATGAAAACTGTTATGAACTCTTTGGTTGAACCAATACAGATCTGTGAATCACGTGTAGAAGTAGACGTGGCCCGGTATTAAAGTTTTTTATGAAGTTGCCCCACAAAATCAGTCAAGTGTTTGCAGATTTTCATCCTCGTATATCATGAATTGACGAGTTTTTTTTATTGAAATCATGGGTGACTGTAAGCAATATTGAATGCTGTGGAAAGTTGTTTAACTTCTTTTAATTTTAAGTCATTGGCGAGCTACAGTTGAACGAGGCTTTGGCATTAATAAGCAGGTGGAATTTTAAAACTTGAAGGAATAATCCTGTATTGTTCACAGACTATGTGACTTTGTAGGTGGGAACTTCATAATTCAAAGGTAAATAAGCTGTTGAGAAGTTGTGCTGCAAATGCATGTCATAACTCATAAGTATGTCTTTCTTACTTGGAAGGGAACTGCAGTGGTTTAGTGGTTAGGTTACTCACCTCCCACCAAGGCAAATCACATTTGATTCCTGGCGAGGTCGCTCCTGAATTTTTGTATGTAGGAATTGTACCAGACAATGCTGCTGGTCGGCAAGTTTTCTCGGGGATCTCCCATTTCCCCCCCACCCTTTTATTCCGGCACTACTACATACTCACCTCGCTTCACCCTCATTGGCTTTCCAAGACCTCAATGTTAAGAGTTGCCCAAATCTCTTCACTCGCTCACTTTTACTTGGAAGAGCAAAAATTGCCTGCCAAAACCGCACTAAAGAAAAGAAATGATCGGGATGAAGAAGAACTAGAGAAGTGTAAGAAGATTGAAAAATATATTGCATCACTAGCCTGGTCAGCTGATGAATTGGCACAAAAGGCACAGGACCCCTAAAATATCAAATAATATATACTCGTTAATGTGTTAGGTGTTCGTATATATGTTTACATTTTATGTTAATTTTAAATAATATTTTGTGTCCTGACAAGTGACGTCTAATGTGTATTGTTCTGACATACGTGCACCCGGTTAAGGGAGCCCGCAGTCCTACACTGGGTTAGAAAAATAGGTTGAGAATGCCACGGTCTCCTGCTCTTCCCTGGTGGTCTGACATCTACGGAAGTTGGAGTTACAGTCACCCTTAGAAGAGTGCCCGGAAGTTAATAGAAGACGTGTTTATTCCGAGAGGAATAACACAGTTACTAACTCCTAATTTACCAAGAACTTAACTGAAGTAAACCTACGCAAACCAGGTGAAGGGGGTCTGGATCTGAACTAACATAGCAGATGCTGCTAGGTAGCTATTATACTGGCTAACCCTAACTAACTCTATGCTTGTTGTCAAAAAGAAACTTGGGTACCACTAAAGGTAGTGGGTGTAGAAAAGGGGTGCCGACTTCTTCGGGAGCTTCTGGTGAAGGTCTTGAAGAGTGTCTGGTGGGTCGCGAAAACATTGGTGCTAGCAGAGAGCTCCAGCACTGGAACTGGTGGAGCGAGCTTGTACTGAGAATGAATTGCCATTCTGCAGCTGTGCACGGACATACATTCCACTTGCCCGTTATCTCCTCTATGGTGCCATCTCTCCGTTCGTTGCAAAAGCAGGCGTCTGTCATGCAGGGTTGCATCTGTGGTGTGAGCTTAGGTGCTTAGCTGGTGCACCAGGCTGGCTTCTATCACATGAGAGGGGTTGGCGTGATGTCTGATAATAAGGCGAACTAACTTGGCTGCCTTTGTCCGTGAGTGCCCCAAGGGGCGCGCTGGTAGACTCTGGATGCAAGTTGTTTGAGGTTCACACCCCGCCTGGGTTACGTGATTCCATGTGCAGATGAAGTGAAGTCGTGTTTATGGTTACTTATCAAAGAGTGTCACGCGTCAGTCCTAATTGGCGAGTGATTGTGAACTGCTAAGACTGAAGAATTGGAACCTTACTCTGGGAAGAATAACTCCATAAGGGATTACTAGGTGTAGGTTGCTTTTAGGGCATTTAATTTAAATATTTTGATTCCTCGAATTGTTAGAACTACTGTATTTCCAGGATTTTATCGTCATTGATTATAAGCATTTTATGGTCGATTTGGTTTACTTATGCATATTTGGGCCTGCAATTTTAAACCTTTTGTTAAGCTTCTCTTGAAAAGTGCGTGCATCTCCCCCCCACATCCAATCCTTTGAGTACGAATTCTATTTCCTCGCTGTGGCATGTTCATGCCATCCCTCTCTTGGGATTCCCACTTAAAATTGTTGTTACATTTCCCTGCTTTTGAAATATATTTTCATTTCCCGTAGTTTTCACAGTCATTATGAAATGTGTTTATTTAGAACTGTGGAGAATGCACGTTACTATTGTGCAGCTTATAATTTGAACACTTTAATTTTGGAAAATATTGTTACAGATTTTAGTTATGTATTAAAAAAATATACAAAGTATCACCAGTATTGACAGGGTTGCCACCTTTTTCCATGGGAAAATTTCCTTATTTCCAGACAAAAAGAATCTTTTCCCCTAACCTTTTTTTTTTCCTGTAAGGATTGACGCCTTTCCATTATAACACTTTTACACCAAAATACTTCTCTGATCTTATAAAATTGCTCCCTACATAAATTTCAAAGAAAAATGCTAAAGCATTTTGTCCACAATTGATGACAGAACTGCCAAATATCACAGAATTCCCTGATATTTCCGTTTTCCAGACCTATGGCAATCCTGTATCAAAGCTAGAAAATCTGAACCAAAAAATTGCTCTAGTAACAAACTCCTCTAACAAGTAGTGATCATTTTTTTTAAGTAGCTAAAAGGTACCAATTCATTTTCTCTTCATTCTGTGAGAAACAGTGGTATTGAAGATTTGACATGCCAAAAAGTATAAACTTTTCACACCCGTGCAGAAAGACTTGTCTCCTGGCACAGTACTACTGTGCCAAAAATATAATTTTCAGATAGAAATCTTAGTCAATCATTTTCAAACAAAATAAGGAAATCGGAATAGTTTCTTAGAGCCAATTTATTTTATGTAACAAGAAATATTACACTATGTAAGTTCAACTCATATTGCCCTTATCATAAAAAATACTGTAACATGCATAACATGTTTGTAACAAACTATAATTCTTTAGGTCACAGAAGGTTGAGGATGACTCACAATTGTACTTTGTCATGATTACACATAATTTCAATTTGTAACATGTGTATCACATTTCATTGCTCAAACATTGCAAAATAAAGTCTAAACACAATATGATACATACCATATAATCAGATAGTGGTTACAACTGCTCTTTGGACTGTAATATTTGTAGCAATGGCTATAAAATTCATTGTTTGAATGTTCTGACTGGTATTAAAACCCCTGTCACTTATTTGGTTTCACAGTTAAACTGTATACAAAGTGTTAAATAAGTAATTAAACATTTGTGGTAGCTAACGACTTAAATTTATTGTTAGCTCACCTGTAAATATATGTATTTTTTTATAACTTACTACAAACTAATACATCTTCTCTTAAATATTACTATATACATTTTACTGAAACTTACAAGCTACAACATTACATTTTAATATCTGTGTGGTTCTCACATGAGAACCACTTTCACTTACACCTAAAATATTCTTATATTAATAAGTAGTTTGTTCACAGAACTTACTAGATGGAATATATCATAGATATATGGGACCAAAAATCACCGACTTTCTGCATCATGTGCCAAGTAGCATTTCCTTCAAGTGTGTTAACCCAGCAACTGAAGATAGAAATCAACAGATTTCCTGTCATCACCACAGACTAAGCATCGAAGAAGCAGCAGAATAAAAATGATCCTGCCACTCCGAGCATCAGACCTGTGGCGTGCACTTGAGGGAATTCCATGAACCACCTCAGCAGCCAGAACACTGTAAAGTAACAACTTGACACTATGCATACTAGCCAGTAAGTTACTTAACGTAAGACAAGACACAATGACAATATTATTTGAAACAATAACTTTGTTAAATAACTAGAACTATATGCCTCTGGTTAACTTCTGTGGAAATTACCTTCCACAGAAAGCCTAGCCCAGGATACAGTACACAACATAAATAAACATGTAAATACATTAACATCACTGAAAATTAGAAACATGTATGCACTAAAGTAATAAATTTGCCATTGGCAAATACACTGATCTCCTGCATCAGTCAAGGCTAGTGGATCCCAGTGCAGCATTTGTGCACCGATCCATAGCTCTCTGAAAAATGCAGAAGCAATAAGTCACACAAGGGTCTCGTCATCACTACCTTGCTAACTGCAAAGTCGTAAGAGAGAACAATAAATTAAGAACTATACTGTACATTTCCCCAAGTGAAACCCTTCCCCGCGCAGTCCTGATAACAAAGGAAGTCAGAGGCAGTAGGGGTGGCAGAACTGGTACACCAGCCTCTGCGAGCGCTCCGTCTTCTTCATGATGCCCTTCTTGTAGTACTGGCGTATGGAGCGCGACAACTTGTCGTAGTTCATGGCGGGCCGGTTCTTGCGCTTGCCCCAGAGCCGCGCCACTCGCACCGAGTCCTCTATCTTGAACACGCCCTTGTTGCGCTCCAGCCAGCGGATGCAGGAGCCGTGCACTTGCGGAGATGCGAGCAGTTCCTTCAGGAACTGCCACAGGTGGATGTGGGAGGCTCCCCGCGTCATCTTTCCCCCTCCCGTACTGCTGTTGCTGTTGCTGCTGCCGCCTGTAGTGGCCGGAGGGCTGGGTGCGCTGTCCTCCTCCTCATCTGAGAACATGCACACCTCACAGTATGGCCTCCTGTGCTGTCCGTGGCCAGGGAAAAGGGTCACGTCCATGGATAAATCATAGGTACATCACACAAGGAGGAAGATTCTGGAAGTAAATGCAGAAGTAGCTGGGAAATGGGATACTGATTTGGTAAGACTGAGATAACAGTTGTATTTGGGCATCTACTTATTTAATGCACATTTGCAAAAGCACTTTTAAACAAATTAAAAAAAAAGTAATGTTTTTACTGAACAATAAAGAAAAACCATACTACTTATTAAAATGCATAGTGTACTTGACACAATGAAAAAGAGTACATATAATTTCTGTATTACTTAATGATTCAACCATACAGTTGGTAGGCCTGTAACACTAAAAATTGTGACTGGAACATATGGGTACATTTTTTTTACAGAAACTATGTGTTACCCTGAAGTTTCAAATTTAATATGGTAATGTTTTGCTTCTCATGGTATGACAGATGTTACGACTTCAAGGTTTGCAATAAACAAAATGCCAGATATATTTATAGTCGCAGAGCACAGACTTTCATTACTTTTGACATCATACTGCATTTTATATTAGCATTAACATTTCTTAATTTATGTTTTCCTTCCTGCTATCAATTTTAAGAGTAAGTGGGCAGCTAGGTTAATTTTACTTTGCAATAACAGACCTAACCTTTATGAACAGACAAAACCGGCGTCTCAATCTAGCAGCTCGGCTCTCGAGACCTTGTTAAGAGCTGCCCAAATCTCTCAACAACTCAACTCAATCTAGCAGGTGGGGAATTGGGTCAATTCAACACTTTCAACCACACTGTCCTATATAAATACGACAGTGTACAGGAAATGGATTCAATGGTGCACATACTGTACACAGCAGAAAACTGCATCCAATGAGGAAATTCCCACATGTGGGAGACACTGTTGTTGAGGCAATATTCAGCAGTCTCTTAAACAGTAGTCAATAACATCAAATAGAAAACAATTTTTATTGATCCAGGCATGACAGAGTGTTACTCTGATGCTTGTAGTTCCGAAGTAAAAATTGGTTCATTACAAAGCCTAAAATTATATATTTATCTGCGACTGAAAGGGTATATAAACTGCGCAGCATTCACTGAATTGGGAATGGAAAACCAACCCCTTTTAAGGGGAAGCCAGCTGGGATTGACCCTATGACCTCTAGATTCTGTAGCACATGTTCCATATATGATATTTTCACATATACAGCTTTGGAAGTATGGTATTTATCAAGGGATGGTGCAGTAGACAAGGGCTATTCAGTTAGTTTTTCCATTGGACCACTTAAAAATACGGTGGAACCCTGTTATAACATTTCTCAGAGGCCCCAAGAACTGTCAGCTTTATATAAGGGAAAACTTATGAGGGTAATTTTGTATTGAAAAACATGTTTATGGACCAAGAGAAGGCAACTAATTAAGCAGGAAAATGTTATCAGAAGGGATAATATAACAGGGTTCCACTGTGATTACAATGCTTGATGGACTTCACTCACTCAGCTCACTTAATACATAGTTTATTCACATAAAAATGTTGTAATAAAATTATATATTACTTAATTTATAAGTTTCACACTAGTGTTACAGTTGACAAATTGGGCAGTTGCATGCAAAAGTATTCATAAAAGAGAACTGCTGATAAAATATGTTGTCCGTGAGCCGGTCTGAATATGGCCCACGGTCCACTGACTGAATAGCCCTGGCCTTGGACTGTATGTAGTGAGATTGGTGCTAACCATCAGACATGTCGCCGCTGGAGCAGCTGTTGGGAGCCATGGTTGCGTTGCTCCAGGGGTTGGCATCCAGCCGAGACTCCAACTCCTGGCGGGCTGCCTTCCAGATCTCCAGGTGGGCATACAACGTGCTGCCACACTGCACACACCATCACAACGTCAGCACGTGCCACATTTGCTGGGTGTGCCAACAGCAGTGGTACACATGGTCAACAATCATACATTTAATACTTAAAAATAGCATAGTAATGTTTTATTTGTGTTAATTACATTAAACTTGTTGCTAGCAAAAATTGTACAATTTCAAGTCAAAATAGGGTTTGTAATTTTTTGGTCTACCTGAAATGTAAATGTAGGAAGTACAGAGAGTTTTCATATATTTTAAGGAATCGGTAATTAAAACCTTTAAACTCTCTCCTGATATTTGTTGTTCAGCCTCACAGCCAACTACTGTTACTCAAAAAAGCATCTCTTTCAACACCCACCAAGTTCAGTAATTTAAGGAGGAGCCCTGTCTCTCAGCCTTGAATAATTTTTGTAAAATGACCAAAGTAAAAGCATTACTACATGTGTGCAGATAAATTTTAGAGAAGTTCTTTAAAGCTTAGATGGTAGGTAGGCGTTGACGTCTCGTTGACAGCAATACCATTAGAGATGAAACCAGAAACATGTGAAACAGCACCAATACAATTAAAATGCACGAGTGACTTACCCAGGATTAGAATTCAGATAAACTCATAAAATTAAGCTAGCTTGCAATCATTTGCATAACGGAGGTAGGATTCGGAGCATCAACTTCAGATGTAATCAGTATAATGTTTTGAATGATATGGTTCACTAACCTGAAATATTTACATGGCTCTCATTTTGAAAATAAGGGTCGGAGCTACTAAACAAACATAAGTTTACATGGCCTACCGTAAGACTACTGGTGTGAAATTGGTTTATTGGTCTCGGAGATATGGCACAAACATATTTTCTTAAACAGGGCTATCTTACAAAATTGCTTATAAGAGATGCTGTACACAATGTTAATAATTGAAACTGTCAGGATAAAAAGTTAAGTTGAAATTTGTTTTGCAGTATCGTACATAAAAATTTTTGAGCTAAAATGTTTGCATGGGCACCATTTTGAAAATATATTTGTCTGACCCTCTCAAAGTTTATCAGTTTACATGGCCTGCCACAGCGCTACTTGTTGGTATAAATCGGTTGTTGTTTTCAGAGATATATTGTAATTTTCCAAGTGATACTATTTTACAAAATGGCGGACAAAACGAGATTTTTGGTCGGCACATTATGGTTTTAATATATAAAGCTTCATTAGAATTAAATGCATGGTTTTGATGATATAACATATAAAACTAAAATAACTATATGGTCGCCATTTTTAATAGAAGTGCCTGACATACCCAAAACATATAATTTAACATTACCTACTGTAGTACTACTTGTTTGCCATATTTGGTAGGAATCTGTCAATTGTTTCTTGAGATATTACACAAGAACTTATAATTCATGTAGCACTATCTTACAATGGTGTATCTTACATGTGGTTGGAATTCGTGAAATGGTATTGTAGTTATACCAAATATTCGTATGACCGCCATTTTGAAAGTAAGTGCCTGATAAATTCCAATTATATTTACCTGGTGTGTCACAGTATTACTTACATGCTAAATTTGGCAAACATTGGTTTATTAGTTTTTAATGTATAGTGTAAAAGTTTTATTTTTCACGTAGCGCCATGTTCTAAAATTTGGACCAACCACAATATTCACCTCTAAATTCAATGCTTACACCTTGCGCTGTCAGCATACAAAACGTTGTTTACATTGGTTGAATTGTTTCTGAAATATCACCCTAAATTTTAAAATGGCCACCGTTATGAAAGTAAGTGCCCGGCATGGTCGAAAACTAAAAGTCAGGGGTCCTTACTTAGTACTACATGTGTACCAAGTTTAGTAAAATTCGGTTCACACGTTCGAAAATTG
>NQII01000572.1:349498-370715 GCA_002778355.1 Clitarchus hookeri
AGGCAAAAAAAAAAAAAAAAATACTAAATCCACATTGCAAAATTTCTGTTAATACCTTCTACCAGCTAAAGTTATTTTTAATGCTGTTTACTGACCTGTGGGCTCCTCTGCTGAAACTCCTCCTCGGTGAGAGAAGACAGTGTGACACCATCAACGTTAAAGTACTCCATGGAGATCATGGGCAGATTATACTGCCTGAGGGTCCACAGCAGCCACGCCTTCACGTCGTCCACGGTCCACTGGCTGGGATCTGTAAGCATCACCACCACATGCTTCATGCACACTTTGTACAGTCATTTCCTTTTCAACTGGACTATTTCTAAGGCTCGCTTAGTTCCATATCAACTAATTATAATCTAACACTGCTACAACTCTTGCTGTCATATGAATAAAATAAATTTCTGTGGTCACCAATTTAAATACAACAGTTTTAATTAAGATTTTAAGACATGGGACTATGTCTGATAATTTTCTATATGCTGTTCAATTATACTGAGCACTTTTGAAAGCCCTGCTTGAGATCTGCATGCAACATGATATGTATTCTTCCCCTATATGCAATATTAATACTGCCAAGGGCCTGTTCACTTTGTTCCTGAGTCGGTCAAATGTAACTATGAACTTATTAGAAAAGTAAATGATTTATAAATTTGCTAATTCTTACACTTACATCCATTAAAAAACAGAAAGCAAGAGAACTCATAACAGTTTTCAAAAAATTTTTACCTAACACTTATTTCAACGTTAAGACATAAAACTACTTTCCCTCCATCGTTATTATCTTTACAAGACACATGCCACTCAGTGTGCCCATTAAAAAAGATACAGTTAGGGGTAGTGACATTTATTAAAGGTTGATTTAAAAAATGCTCGCCTTATCATGAACAGCCTTTATCGACATTACTAAAGCTATGCTAATCAGTATTCACAATTTTAAAATTTTTTTATAACCGTTTAGTTATTTTTGAATTTTTAAAACCTGCTTATTTCTGGCCTTAGAGGACTAGATGACAACGTATAGTAAAAAAAAAGTAAGACTTGACATGAGGACCTCAGCTACTTGAAAAAAATACTTGTTCTAATGAACATTGGAGCAAGATGAAAAGGATGTGCTTCCTAATGCTTTCATCATCTTATTATCATCATAATCACTGTCTGTGATTAACAATAAAGTGGTCACAAAAAAATTATCAGTACACTGCAAGATGATTCAATACCTGGTGGCAAGTGATGAATTACAATTACTATTTAACTAGTCAGAAATCCATTGAATGGACAAAAAGCCATGCAAACATTAATTACTGTATTTCTTACAGGTGCCAACCTGCAAACTGAAAAAAGGATAAAACTGAGCTCGCCAGTGACATGAACACTATTTAAGCAATTGGCTGAACAAGCAGTCAGTGCTCAGCAGTTGTTGGCGAGACTGTGGAACGAACAAGCCTGGGATCCTGACACTTCTCCAAAATTATACTACTGAAAATCAGATTAACAGCGATATTTTTGTGACTTATAAAAACAGATTTTTAATTTACTTTTTTTTTCTCATGACACACATGTGAGTTTATAAGACTACTATCAGTTAAAAATCTCTACCCTCACCCACTGGCAAATGCATTATCACATCACAATTTGCAAGATTAGTTCAGCTCCAGTAAAATAAATTCTGCATGTGTGCTGCCATCTTCATATTAAAGATGTGACTAACTTCGAACTCAATACGTTTCATAACTGCAGTTATTTTTAAAGCAGATGGAAAAACATGAATGGCCAAGCCGTCGCTAACAGGTACACTACGATTCCAGATCGGTTCGTGACCTTGCTTGCATTGCAAAACCGACTTTCGCTACGCCAGTAACTGCAGCGACAAAGGAGGTGTCTGGGGCGAGTGTGTTTTGCGATTCGAGGTACTTCAGGTGTTTCCTGAGCACGTTCGCGATCAGGGAAATGTTCACGAGCAATATTGTTTCTGTCGAAAACGACGGTGTTTGGTGCGTTTTCTCGGAGTGCTTCAGATTTCCCAGCCATTATATTTAACCTCTTTCAGTCTGGTGTCTTATTCCGAACCACACTCTAAGTATGGCGGACAATTGGTCCCACCTCTATCAATAGACGGGCGATATTCACCCATATGTACCAAGAAGCACTACGGAAAACTGTTACGCTAGGAAGTGCCCCCCCCCCCCCCCCCCCCCCCCCCCCNCCGAACAATGGTTACATCCGCTATTTTCAGACGCAATAAAATTATGAAATGTTGAAGCGATCATCCTAAACAAAACAGTGCGACGAAAAAGTTTGATAGAGTGTGAGATCCAAGATAGCGAAAATATATTTTCTGGATAGTCAAGTTGCTGCCTCCAAACGTAAGAGGAAAACGTGAGCGACAAATACTAAGCATTCTCCGTCCCCCCACTCACATCTACTTCCGCTCACTTCGTCTCATTCTCCGTCTCGCCCTACCCGTTCACCGTCACCAAGTACTCGCCGCCGCTCATCTCCCCCATTGCTACACCGTGCTCGCCAACCTCACCGATCGCTTACCCATTCAAGCGCACGTCACCTCACCGACCCAACCATCCGTCAACTTGTCAACTCCATTCCACCCACCGCCTTTCCTCGCCGGCCGCTTCTCTCCCCCGACCATCTGAGGAGGGACGCCGACGAGGACGACCCCGACCAAAGCTGATGTAACACTGGTCCATCTACACTTCTACACTCATTACCCCTAATCACCAATTTTGTCTTCGCCCCCCAAAAGAATCTCCCTTGCATGCATCACCTCTACACTTCGCCCACTTACTCTCTACCGCTCCATGCGAGCCGGAACTCCATGCCCCCCGTTCAATCACGCTGATCTCATCACCCAGCAGCCTACACCATCTCGCCCGTAAGTACCTCCGGTCGGAAGGGCACCACTCTACAGCTACACGGATTCCCTGGGCACAACACTTACATACACTGAACAAAAAAAAAATCCCATTTCAATGATCGCCCCCTGCGTATTTTTTGTACGCGTTTGTGCTTCTAACCTCGTACACCTTCCTCGTCGAACTAGGGAAACTTTCAGCCACATTTATCTTTGTTGGAATAAGATGCTGACCGTGCGTGCTGTGATATTGCGCCGAGTGGCTGGCACCAGACGTGGTGGCGACACAGACGTGCGCTAATCTCGTTATCGGCGCGCCAACACCGGGCAAACAACGCAGATAACGACCCCAGCACACTCCACCTCCTCCTTCACTAATTTCGCACTGTAACCTCCTCTTGTGAACAAACACTTCCTCAGCTGTAGTCAGGCGTACAAGTTTTTATCCGTACCATTACCCGTACTCCGCACACGAATCACGTAGTCCGAATAGTTCCGTATCATGCCTGCCTCGTCGCATGTGTTGGTTCCTTGCGAGGTGAGCTGCGACCGTGCACGCCGAGGCGTCTCGCTAATGTGGCGGGGATATCAGGCGTATAGTGAAATTCAAATGAGAAAATAGTGCGCAGAAGTTAAAGACGCGCCGGGCGAGTCCATTGCCACTGCAAAAAGGAGTGAGGTTGTTCAGTACAGTAGAGACAGCGGCCGAGGAATGTTAAGCGAGAGTTGCTCGGCGTGTGCATATTACCTGTCAAGAAAACGCAAGTTAAGCCGCGTCGGCGGTATTTAACAGCGCGGTAGCAGAAAGCGATGTTACCAACTTGGTATGTATAGCACCAGCAGTGTCACGTGGTTTCGCCCCCTCCAGCGGCGAGCCCTTCCCTACGTTCCCTCCCTCAAACCCGCGCCAAGATTATTATTTTCATTTTAACTTTACCACACACTCGCAATAAAATATGACATTTATTGTGGGAAAAGAGGACAATCCGTTGAAAAGGAGGACAATGCAATTTCATTAGGGCCACAAATTATTTATGCCGAATAATTAAGTATAAAATTTGTTTTCGAGCATGGCTTGCTCATGAAAAAAAAAACACAGTTTAATCCAGGCATTACTATTTCAAGCAAACATTTTCTAAACTTTAATTAATAACATAAAAATAATGTCCCCATTATCAGTTAACATAAAGTATGTACCAGGAAAATTAACTTGTATAGTCTATTTCGCGGTTTCTTCACACTTTTCGAATCAAACATTTGAAAAATCAGCCCATTAATGCATGTGTTGAGTTCTCCCCCACAAAAATAAGTCATTTGAGGAAAAGTCTGGAGAACATGGTGGCTTGGCTGCAGGACACATTCGTCCAATCCACCGTCTGGAGAATAACATGTCAGCAACTAGCCGAGCTCTGCGTGAAAAGTGAGCAGGACAGCCATCCTGTTGACGCCACAGTGTTAATCTCAGAGCGAGAGGGACATCTCCGTTTAGCTGATACAAAATATTCTCTAGGAAGTCTGCATACGCTGCACTAATTCAATTGCCCTTCAAAAAAAAAATGGGCCTATGACACGATGTCCGAGGAGGCCACACCAAGTATTAAGGCTCCAGACGTACTGGTTATCCACTTGACGGAGCCAATGTGGGTTGACTGCAGGCTAGTAATGGGCACTATGTATGTTAACGTCACCATTACTCTTGGATGTGGCCTCGTTTGTCAACAAAATCCTGCGGTGGAAAGCACGGTCTTTGCAGAGATCAATGCGCTTAGGAAAGTCATTATTCTCAAGTTCTTGGTGCAGCTGTACATGGTACGGATGTAAACGATTATCAGCGAGGATTANTTAGGAAAGTCATTATTCTCAAGTTCTTGGTGCAGCTGTACATGGTACGGATGTAAACGATTATCAGCGAGGATTCTCCACGCTGTACTTTGAGACAATCCTGAGTCGCGGGCAATGCTCCGTGTAGAATACTGAGGATTAACTACCATGACAGCAAGTACAACAGCAGCCCTCTCGTCTCTCACAGATCGTCTGATGCGACGACGTTTGTTGCGTGTCGGTTGCACTAGCCCGGTTGTGTGCACGCGACATGCAAGACGCTGGAAGACATCGTACTAGTGATGGACGCGCTGTGGGCATCTCTCTGCGTACAAACAGGCAGCAGCTCTGCAGTTCCGACGACATTCTCCTAGTATCTTCCATGTCAAATGCTTCTTTGTTTGTAAACGGCGGNGGCAGCAGCTCTGCAGTTCCGACGACATTCTCCTAGTATCTTCCATGTCAAATGCTTCTTTGTTTGTAAACGGCGGTCCATTCAGAAAGCAATACCACAGACAGACAATTTCTGACACTGGAACTACATGCACGATTAATGGTTGCAATGTAAAATGAATGACTGTGGAATGAACGGCCTATCGATTGTCAGTTAACTTGCATGCAAAACCTGTAGTTCCTGTAAGTGGTAANGAATGACTGTGGAATGAACGGCCTATCGATTGTCAGTTAACTTGCATGCAAAACCTGTAGTTCCTGTAAGTGGTAGATGGCTTGTCTGCTTTCTGCGTAGTGCTGCATTATTCTCCGCTTTTGCTCGGAAACAGTCTAATACTTACTAATGCACGAGTCCTTGCAGTAAGGTACACAGGCCACTGCTAGTATCAAATCAGTCTCACACTCCAACCGGCAATACCGTAATGGCGCCCATTGTGTATCTGACGTGCATAGTTTACGCACAACCAATGATAATTGGATAAATTTAACTGTTATTATTTGACAGTTTTGGAACAAACGTGGAGAATAAGACAGCACTAAGCAGAAAGCAGACAAGCCATCTACCTCTTACAGGAACTGCAGGTTTGCATGCAAGTTAACGTACAAGTGAATGTTCGTTCATTCAGACAGTCATTCGTTTTACATTGCATGAATGACAGAATCAGAGCAGCATGTGGATCCCTCATCAGTGCTGAGGTCCGCCGAGCATCCGCGGATGTAAGACGGAGAGCAGAGTCGTGTCTGGTACAGTCTGATCGGCATTTAGAACACTTATGAAGAGTGCTGTGTGCGAATGAGTGTCCACAGTTCCCAGTTCACGGTAGTTCTCTCACACCATACCGGTATTTACAGTACACCCGATGTCCTTTTGATTGTAGTAAGAAAACCACATTTGCGATCAATTTTCACTGTGCGTAAACTACGCACGTCACAAAACATATGTTTAGATGATTTGATTTATTGTGCGTAAACTATGAATGTTAGAAAAAAAGTGTCTTAGTAAATGTAGTTTTCTTTTAGACGATCTATCCAACGATACCTTATACGACCCACATTCTCATTTGCAATTTAAACCCCCCCCCTCCAATTCCCCTACCCCCGGTATGTTCGGGGAATGGAATTACTACCAATCGATGCTTCATATAGGGTATAATTATCACACTTTTGTCGCGAACCCCCGGTGTCGTGTTTTCGAGAAAAAAGGGGTTATACTGGTGCTGCGAATCATGTGTGTGTGTGTGTGTGTGTGTGTGTGAATATGTGTATGTATATGAGGAAAGCGGCGCGCAGTCCCTTTGGTGTAATTTTCTATACTTGATTAAGCTTTGTTTGCACGAGGCGGAGGACTATCCTGGAAGTAGAACTTAAGCAAGGCTTCAGAAAAGTTGGAAGTAACTGTGAATGGTTGTTTAATACAACAAATAATTTTTATTTACACACTAAAATGTTAAAAACAAATAATCTAAACATAATAGTCTTGCAAACATAATTTTTATGGTGCCCGGTGCCAAGAGTTGAAATCAAGTTCACAAATTGACAACAACGCAACAATGCACCAAGGTGGTACATGATACATAACATGGATTAAAACACTGCTGAGTAATCTTCCTGACGGTAATCCGTTGCTTGAGGGACGACGCCAGCCTACGAAGTGCACAGTACTCCCGTCCGAGTGTGCACTATGCACGCATGATCTTCGTAGTCGGCGTGTACAGACGCGGTACTTGTAAAGACGTGGCCCAGCCGTTACAGAGCAACTCTCGCGTGCTACTGGTGGTGAAAGCTGTCGTGAAAACAGCGGCCGAGCAACTGGGTGTTCTGTAGCTTAACATACACTTCTTTTTTGAGGAACCTTTGGAAAAATATTCTAGCCCGCGACTGCGCATATTTCGACGTAAATACGGAGAGGAATATCTGGAGTAATGTTGGTAGCGTCGGTGTGTGTGTGTGTGTGTATGTATACACACACACACATATATCCTTGTTCCCTAACGCCTTTTAATACAGCCGCCAATAAGTTTTTTTACTGCGCGTTAATATGCAATATTTTCTAAACGTGTGCCTCTACTAGTTTCACCGTGTCACTAGTCATTAGGGCCGTGAAAATGACAACTTTTATGCGTGGCGGAAGAATACTAAATGAAGAAGAAATTGTGTAGCGCGTTTTGCCTGAAGCGTGTAGTTAACCTTAAAGCAGCAGTTAGTCCTTTTTGTAAGAAGTATGCTGCGTGCTTTATTAAAACTAACCCATTGCTCTATAAAATAATTTTCCGAGTTTTTAGAATGACACCAAAAGTTTCAAACAATTAAAATAGATAACGGATAAACATTGGCAAAATTTCTTAATAGATTATGGCATGTTAACTGTCGTGAAAAACAAGGCAGTGTACGCTAGAAGTTGTGACACGTACCATGTGTGCTAATGATTAGTGCCTGATAAAATAAAGAGCTCTGGGTAATTTTCACAGAAGGCAACACAGATCCTTTTTTTTTCTCTCTCGTGCGTCCCACCTCTTCGCGTAAGCGTATTCGCAGAGTCGTGTCGGGCGCTGTAATTAACCTTTGCGGGCCAGGCTTGTCGCTCAAGATGGCGGAAGGCAAGCCCAAGGATAACCGGTAGCGGAACTTGTTTGCATGACGGAGTATGGCATTGAAGGGGGGAAGGGGCTGCAGCGTTGGAGAGTGCGGCCGCGCCCGCCAGCACTTCAGCACACAGTATTTATACGCTGTTCATGGTAAAATGAGCACTTTTGAAAGCCCTGCTTAGGATCTATTTGTATGCATATAATGTATTCTTCTACCATGTGTACCATTTACGTTGCCATGGGCCTGATCACTTTATTCGTGCATCGGGCTAGGGAAAATGTAAAATTTTTAGAAAAGCAAATAGTTTACAAATATTTTTATTCTTAGACTTCTATGCAATAAAAAAGCAATGTAAAATAAAATAGTTCAGTATTCCTTTATGTTCACTAAACACTTGTAATTTAACGTTGATACACGGAACTACTTTCTCTCCGCCGTTGCCAACTTTACTGGGCACGTGGCAGTCAATGTGCCTGTTAAAATATGTGGAGGTAGGGGGCAGTGACATTTTTCAAAGGTTGATTTCAAAAGTGCTCACTTTACCGTGAACAGCCTTTAAGAGTGCCGAGGTGAACAGTGGCTTGTACTGTGAACTGCAGTCGCACACGCTAGCAGAATGGCGTCACTGGCCAGTAACATGTCTGAACACCGTTCGCCAATCAGCGCCTGGTAACGTCCTTGCCAGCCGGCAGCCCAGTAAGTAAGAGCAGCAGTCAATCACAGAGCCTCGCGCAGCCACTTACTGAATGGTTGCGCCCACGTCAAAGGAAACGCCACGTCAGGTAAGATGGCCGCTTGGGCAGGTCGCCGAACGGCGAGCAGAGCTCCAGCAGAAAACGTTTTATTTAAAAACCGTCCAAAATTTCTGCGTGAGGTCTGCTTACGAATAGCATTTAAGAAACGTTGCGCGTCTGTATACGTTTTTCAGTTCCTCCATTTCTCTCTAAAGCATGTTTTTTGTGATAGTGAAAATGGCTCAAACGGCTGTTTGCGCGGTCATTTTTAGGCATGAACATTACTGTACAAAACATGAAAAAAGGAATAGATACGTGCATCAAAACCTTTACATTTATTACGTCATAAAATAATAGGGTTTTCGCTGACAGTCTCATAAGAGGCGAGTTATCGATGGCAAGACTGCACGTGCTTTGCACGTAGAGGCGATGAAAGAGTTTATGCTCATGTCTCTGTCGCCCCTAGCGCTCCCACGCTTTTAGGCCTCGGGCGTGCAAAATTCCTTCAACCAGGCGGCCACCTTAACTTTCGTGGAGGCTACTTAACCTATTATGTGACGTCAGAGGACGTGTGGGGTGAAACACAGCGCCGTGTCCCGTCAGAAGGAGGGAGCGAGGTGTGAGCAATGCATTAAATATGTATTATCCATTTCCTTCAATGCACAAAAGTTACTGAGGAAGTAATCGAACAGAAGGACTGGAAAGTAACACATGAAAAAGGTACACCGGCATTCGTATGGAATGGGACTCCACTAGCCGACCTCCCTCTCGAAGCGAGGCAGCATAAAGAGCAGTGCTCTGCTGAGAACTCTAGTCTTGCTGCCCAACGTCGCTCAATCTTGTGAATGCTACTTTCCTGCAGAAAATGAATGAACATTTGTGTATTAAAGATTTTGCAATGTTACGCAATTAGTTTTACCCTATTCCCGCTCCCGGAAAATGGGATGTTGGGGAAAGGCATGGTGTAGCACTACGTAAAGTAACGCTAGGAACAGCACAGTGACGACTATCAGACAGCCGGAATGGTGAGCAAAATGTATTTTCTGTGGGATTCGGAATGGACTCATTATGTTTGGTTTCGATTTCAGTAACTTACTTGGATTGAATTTAGTACATGCGTATTCGATTTAGATCAAATGTTGAAGGATGGCGTCTGTTGAACGCAAAATATGTTACAACGAACAACGGCCACAAAAATCATCACGGCTTGTGTTCGGGATTCCAGTATGAAAGTGTAATAGCCACGTAAAGTGAATGTGTCAATAATATATCTAAGAAACGTACTTGCATAATAAAATAACTGAATGTAGATATTAGCACTTTACACCAAAGATTTCATTAACATGTGCATGTATTCAAAAAGTAAAAAGTACCACTTCCTTGAAAACATCTACAATAAAAACAGCTAAATTACAAACAGCCACGAAAAAACTGCAAGCTAAATAAGTCATTCGTTCATTATAATGTGGCGTTTGCTTTGAACCTAACACACTTAAACCTTTTTTTACTATGTTTTCAAAACACATTGTTTTGAGACCTTGCAATGGGGCAAACAGGGTAACGGAAAAAGAGGTAATTAATAAGTATTTTTAGAAGTTATTCAACAGTCATATCTCGCCTGTGATAAAATTATCATTTGTGTTAAAAATTATAGCGAATGGTACTTGTTCGTCAAGGCTGATTGGTCTCTGGTAATTATGAAAAATCAGAAAGGGTTGCCGATGACTTTGCGTTTTCGACAGAAACAATATTGCTCGTGAACATTTACCTGATGGCGAACGTGCTCAGGAAACACCTGAAGTACCTCGAATCGCAAAACACGCTCGCCCCAGACACCTCCTTTGTCGCTGCAGTTACCGGCGCGACGAAAGTCGGTTTCGCAATGCACAAGGAAGGTCACGAAGCGATCTGGAATCGTAGTGTACCTGTTAGCGACGGCTCGGCCGTTAATTTGTTCCATCTGCTTTAAAAATAACCGCAGTTACGAAACACGCCGCCGGAGTGTGAAAGGCCCGAGACTGGCTCGTTGGTCGTGTGGCCACTCTTGCGGCCCCCTTCCCTTCGCCTAGCCATCTCCTCAGGCTCCGTTATATAAATCAAATCAAAGGCGAGGCCAACCCAGTGGGTTTCAAGGTCGTCTTTCTCTTGGTTTCCGACAGGTTACCCGAGCAGCATGCCTAGCAACAGCGATCTGAAAGGCACTACACACACGTCGGTGCAGACACTTTGGTTGCATTTGTTTCTCAGACCAGCAGTCGCCGACTGGTGCAGCTGTTATTACCATTAACGGTGAACTACAGATCGACTGATCATTCAGAGGGTATCTAGATAATGGTATTGTAGGTACTACTAGTTACCTGTAGTTTCCTGTTCACTGGCAGTCATTGTACATAGCAAGAACATTTCAACAGCCTTTTTGTATTGCAATAGGCGACTGTCTTTGCCAAAGCCGCACCATCGCACATAAGATATTCACAATAAATTTACCATCGTAAATCATTAATAAGCCTAATTAATCAAATTATTTAACACGCACAGGCCTGCAATGCTGTGTGGATAACTGTGACTCATTTTCATATTATGATTATGCTAAACTGTGACCTCCCCACTCTTTTCTCTTAGATAGCTGCCTTCCATCTTGTTCGTTGGATCAGCCCGAGGCGGTTTTCTTGCTCAGACGACTGGTTTGAAGTAATTATTAAGTTGACTTTACTCTCATAGGCTCTCAAGACCTCGACGTTAAGAGCTGCCCAAATCTCTCCACACCTCACGCACCCTCGACTATGATCCACTGGGATCGACCGGTGACCGAACACGTTTCCTTTAGAAGTACATATTGGCAAGTTCAGCGACAGTAAGGCCGGCTGCTCGTGGGAGGTCCTCGGTCAGAACAGCCGCTAATGCCAGGGGTCACGCACGCAGCGAGTGGTTGGGGATCGCCGACCGCGCGACGGCTGTGTGCGGGCTTCCCCCGATCTCCGTGGCACGACGCCAGGGCAAGTCGCGCCAGGGACACCGTTCACCATATCTCATCTCCCAGCCCCTCGGCTCGTGCACGTGTAGGCGTAGGGCCGTGCGCAGTAATTTTCACACAAGTCATACATATTGTCAACTCCCTCGCCTTTGCGACCTCTGGTTCTTTCTATATTCTAAAAAAAAAGTCATAACGAATTACATTATCTTGGCTTCTGGGTTCAAACCACATTTTCCAGTTTTCTGTTCAACACGTAGAGAGCGTTTGTTGCTGCCACTATCAAGTGCTAACTAATCAACCAAATAAAGGGGAAATACCGGAGGTCCCAAATTAATGTTGATGGGACTGCTTGTATTTGATGCTACAAGGAAAACGTTGGGCATGAAAGAATGTTAATATTAGTTACAAATGTTTCAAATGTCCACCGTCAGCAGCATCGTCTGCTACGCTGCATAACGGAACGGCAAACAGTAGGTACGGTTTTCGCGGGAGTGGATCCACAGGCTGTCACAACGGCATCTCTCATGGCATACAGTATCCATAACTTTGTGTTGTTCATCAGAGTTCCCCACATATAAATTCTAACGTCGTGAAATATGTATAACCGGGTGAATTCAACACTTCCTCGTCGGCCTATCCACCTCCCACCCTCGAGACCGCACGTCTCGACGGTAAACGTGGCGGTGCACCGTCCTGCTGGAGAAAATAACTGTAATTTGGGTATATATTTCATTCGCGGTTTCTTCACACTTTTTGAATCAAACCTTTGAAAAAAACACCTCACGTATGACGTGTTTGGATGTTTCCTAAATATGTCATGCATCACAAGATTTTCATATTTGTATTAACATAAAAGTATCCTAATTTTTGGTTAAATTGAACTTTTAAATATATGTCATCTATAAATAAAAATATTTCATTTATAACTAATATGAATAAAGAGAGAAAATATGTCTGTTGGTAATGCCTAGTAAGAAAATGTTATTGGGCAAAAAATATCATTAAACTGAGTGCACACGAACGCGGTGCATTGGCCCTATGGTATAATTTTATAACGTTCGTTTGCATGAAACGGAGGAATATTCTGGAAGTAGAACTTTAACAAGTCTTAAAAAAATGTTGGAAGTAACCGCGAATGGACTATAATTGGTGAACATGCGACACGATGTTTTCCTGCAACATATGGTAACTTTCACCTGGAACTGTTCCATCAGAGATTAATGGCCGCACAAGTACCGCACCGCACCGTCAACACAGATGCGTGCTCTACCACAATCTGGGGGGGATTTTCATCGACCTGTTCATACACTGTTGTGGCGGTTGACATTTCAATTAAATTTAAGGTTGCCATATCGGACCAAACAATCACGCCAGTAAAATGTTTCTTGTCTTTGCACATGTTCACAACCCAATCACAAATTTCGACACGCCTACCTGGGTCGCCTTGATTCATAGCATGAAGTAACGTGGGAATATTGAGTTTCCACTTTACTTGCTTTAAAATGCGATGGACTCTGTTGATTTACTGACACCTGACTCACGACGACCCTAATGAAATAGTATGAGAACGTGCATTCTAGGAGACAATACCAATAATAGGTTCAAGTAATTTCTAGTCACTACTTTATGCTAGAGAGCCGAGCGGGGCATGGCTTTGTGCTTTACAATCACGCACACATCCTTGGATTTCAGCCAGGAAACTCGGGGCTCAGAGGCGCATTTGCAACTCGGCAATAAACAAAGGAGGTGGAGGTGCGAACGTACCTGAGGCGATGCCCAGCACGTTGCACGTGTCGTCGACGTCGCGGCGCAGCTGCTGGAAGGCGAGCGAGAGGACGGGCTCCATCTGGTCGCTGGAGACGGCGACGTCGAGCGCCTCTTGCTGCGCGGCCTCGTGCGCCAGGGCGTCGAGGTCGAGCGGCCGCACGTTGTGGCGCCTCTGGAAGCTGGTATCGCGCAGAACCTCTCGTAGCAGCCGGTGGTCCTCCTCCAGAGGCTCTTCCTTCACGTGCACCGGCGAGTGGAATAAGGGCGGCGAGCACGGCTCCTTCACCTGTACCGGTGACTGGAACAAGGGCTGTGGCGAGCACGGCTCCTTCACGTGCACCGGTGACTGGAACAACGGCTGAGGCGAAAGGGACTGCTTCACGCGTACCGGTGACTGGAACAAGGGCTGCGGAGAGCACGGGTCCTTCACGTGCACCGGTGACTGGAACATGGACTGTGGAGAGCACGGCTCCTTCACGTGCACCGGTGACTGGAATAAGGGCTGAGGCGACAGGGACTCTTTCACGTGCACCGGTGACTGGAACATGGACTGTGGAGAGCACGGCTCCTTCACGTGCACCGGCGACTGGAAGAAGGGCTGAGGCGACAGGGACTCCTTCACGTGCACCGGTGACTGGAAGAAGGGCTGCGGAGAGCACGGTTCCTTCACGTGCACCGGCGACTGGAACAAGGGCGGCGGAGAGCAGGGCGCCTCGGCGAACAGCGCCAGCAGTTGGTGGATGTTGGTGGGCGAGTAGGGCACCTCGCCGTCCCCACCGCCGCACTCCTCCAACAGTGACAGGTCGAAGCTGTCGGCCGCGAAGTGGCTGTACTCACACGGCGACACCGGCACCGTCTGCGGCATCTGCAACCACATACATCCCTCGTCACCAGTCTGCCTTCAAGCCGGGACATTCCTGGCAGTTAAAGACATCGCTAAATATTTTAACATTAAAGGGACCCTGTACGGCTGTGCGGCATTCGGAATTTGGTGTCGAGCATTGACATGTCACGTGTCGCCCTAGACCCCACGTGTTACCCTCGACGTCGAAATGTCGAATATATTCCCGAAATAATATCGAAACATCGATATACATTAAATGTCGGATTTCAACCTCGACATGCTAGGATGCCGCACAGCCATAGTCCCATACCGACAGTGGTGGAGGGGGGGGGAAGTATTTTCATCACACTACATGTTATTTCACACTGATCACCATACTGTTGACAAGTACTTTAGTATCCCGCTAACAAAACAATTTTGTAAACACAAAAATAACTGTGTTCACCACAAAACACTCAACAGCTATTTTGCACAACATATTTTGCCACGTCGACCCCCCCCCTCCCCACAAGCGTGCGGTTTGAGGAAGATTACACCGCTTTAATGATCAAACTACAAACTATCTTACAGTTTATACCATTCCAATACAAAAACACTACGGCAAGACAGTGCAAATTTATTTTAAACAACTCTAGTGGAACAATTATTTCGTTTGAGAGCAGCCTGAGAGACAGGCAGCTATGGCTACGCCATACGCTATGGTATGCCACGCAAAAAAGAAGTGGAAGCACGAAGCGGGAAGGCGACAGTTGCCAACTGCACGACGGCGGCAGCTGAAGTCGGGCCGCTGACGTCAATGTTCCGCTCCAACTGCACCTCCCCTTATACAAACCCTTTCTCTCTGGCCGCGTTAATTTTTTCCGGCTGGCCAGGGCGCGGCGCCGACCGACTCTCACGCCACTGTGACGTCAGCGCACGCCTTTCCCACAGTCCTGCCACATGTCGCCCCGCACTTCCCAATCCACAACTCATATCTCACTGCACGTTTACGATATTTTTTTTATCTGTGACAGTTCCCATGTCTGGAACGGCTTTATTCTCCAGTTTGCGGCAGTGCACGACGCGAAAAACCCGCACACGCGGTTAGTTCATGGTTAATGGATCACTTCCGAATCTAACCTTAAACTACTGCGCATATATAAGACTGCGCGGAACGTAATGCGATGCAGTAAAGATGTATACGTTGTTGCGGCGCAAGATAATATGCGATTTAAATCCAATTCTCAGTTTCGTTGACGTATTTGAAGCTGATGCATACCCCACGCCCTCTTAACGTAAATATTGGCTGGTCTATGTTAAGTAATGTAGGCAGCCGAGTGTGAAAAGTAGTCCTACCGTTAAGGGAATGCGGGGTATAGTGCGCACGCGAGTTGCGCAGTAGCCACTCTCAGTTTTCCAACACTAAACTGCTTTTCAACCAATAGCACTAGCAAAAACAACTTGGATAGGATTTGAGGATAGAGCACTGCTTATGGAAGTAAGAGTTTTGTACACCACCTGTAACCTAGTTTTAATGCATTGGAACATATTTAAATAGGCTAAAAGTATTTTATTCTTATAAAAGGGTGGGTCTTTTGCAAAATTAAAATGTAAATAAACACGGTCATCACTGTTGATTATGTGACTGATAGTTGTACTAGCGATGGGCAAAGTCAATATTGGGAACATGCTCTTCGACTAAAATCGGTATATCTCGTCTTTAGTCTATGACATGAAATTATTATGAACAGTAGTAATTAATCTGTGACTACTGGAACTGGTTAGTCACTTGATCGAACCGTGGATACCAGTCAGAACAGCCCCGGCAATATTAATAAACAAACTCACGCGTCAAGACGACGGTCAGACATAAGTTAACCTATCAATCACCGTGTTCACAATCGTGGACACGATGCACGTGAATTATATTTACGACAGGTATTGTACACGGCAAGACATCAATGCTCAGTCTTTCTTGTGGCTAATCTGAGTTCTGGAATTGTCAACACCTCTTTGTCACGAATGGTTCAGTCCCAAAGTCGTCGAGCATGCAGCACGTTGTTCGCTGGTTGTATTGCCCTTCACTCAAGGAAGCGCGCGTTAAGAATTTGATATTATCTCTCTTCAACACCTCGGGAAAATAACTACAAGAGGGCATAACCGAACCCTCTGAATCACTCGTGTGCCCACCCGAGAGTGGAGCCACGAGCATACCCCGACCAACTAGCGCGATGGCGCAGTGGTAAACCACTGGGACTAGCATTATTCGGAAGTAGGCACGCGGTTTCGACTCCCGGTCCGGCCGTCCAGATTTCGCTTTTAAATTGTTTCCTAAAATCACTCCAGAAGACGAATACTCAGATGGTTCCTTACTACAGTCGTTCAGAATGAAGGTATGATTTCTGGGTGATTGTGCGCGGCCACGCCTGATCTGGCTACGACAAGTCGCAGGAGCCAGCTGGCCAATCACAACAGCCCTGGTCACAAATGCACTGCAGACTGGTTGTCCGCGCGCGTGCTCCGACACTGACGGTTCTATAAATACAGGAGGGCGAGACGATAGTTAGAGGGAGCCAGCAGTGTGCTGGCCGGCCGTCAACAGGCGCGGCAAACTTACAGCCTCCCGCAGTTGGCACCACTGCCCCTTTTCAAACATTAGCCGTGACTCACAGCAACCGGAGGTGATTGACGGTGTATCTGACGTTCCCTTCCTTTTATTTCTCGACACAGCCCGCCTATGTATCGCGCGAACGGCTTTCCACCGCGGTGGAAATACACGACAGAAATAACAAACTACGGTCGTATTACGAAAAGAAATAACACTTCAGTTCGGGCTAGTTCCAGAAAACAACTTTCAATACAACTTGCATATTTCAAAATTATTTTGGAGCAATTCAACACAGCCAAATTGCACTTTCAGACTAATGCATCTTTTTGAAATTCTTAATCAAAGGAACATCTATCCACATTACCAGAAACTTTATACCAATATAATCACACTCCAGTTCAGTTACTTGCACGCAGAAGATTCTGCGTCTCGAACAACGAGCAAATATTTCCATAATAGCGGGTGTTGTAACTGGAGGAATTTTATTAAATACAATATGGTATTATCTACTTGCGTAAAGTGAACTATTTTGAAATATTGAGCTATAGTATATTCGTGGTTTCTTCACACTTTTTTTTAAATCAAACCTTTGAAAAATCATACTGCGTAAGATGTGTTTGGTTCTTTCCTAAATGTGCCACGCTTTACAAGTGTTAAATACTAGTGTTAACATAAAAAGTACCGTTTTTTTACTTAAATTACAATTTTACTTACATTATATCTATAAATTATAATACTTCATTTATAATTAATATGAATAAAAACAGTGAGAAAAAAATGCTGTTGGTAATGTCTAATACGAAATATTTCTTATGCAAAATGATATTAATTACATTGAGTGCGCACGAATCCGGTGCGTTGTCCCTTTGGCGTAGTTCCCTTTATTAAGCTTTAATTTATGTACATGAGGCGGAAGAATATCTTGAAAGTAGAACTTAAGCAGGGCTTCGGAAAAGTTGGAAGTAACCGTGAACAAGCTAATACAACAGAAGTTTGCGGTGCGTAACGGAGCAGCTGGTGAAGTGTTTGTTTTCCTGGCTGGGAGGGGCGTGGTCGCGTGACGCAAGCCACCGTCACCGGAAGGGATCGAAGCCGCGCAACGACGCGCAGGAAGCTGTGGCAGGTGGCGCCTTGCGTGCAGCTCTGACGTCACCACCTGCGTCTACACCCACTTCACGCTGCCACAGACACGAACATTGAGTGTGGCAACTCAGTCGGCCCCATTTACAGCACCTCGCATTACGTATGTACAGGCACAACTTATAAACGCTATTCACGGTAAAGTGAGCATTTTTGAAAGCCTCTCATTTGGAATAATAGTCAATAAATATATTTAATTTTAGCATTGCACGTTCATCTCTGAGTGCGGTGGAAAATACACATTGTGTTTATTACTTAAACGGCAATATTTATTTTTAAATGTGGTTAAAGGAAGAAAAAATGGTCGAAGAGAAAAAGTAACTAGGACCTCAAAAGTGCTCACTTTACCGTGGACAGCCTATATATCCTACTAATCAACTCTCTCGAGTTGATCCGTACAGTAGTTTTTACACGACGCAAGACATAGTCGATTCCCGGTTTCTTTACACTTTTTTAATCGAGCCTTGAAAAACCACTTTACCATTTTGCTACTTTTTTTTTACAGTTATTTATATTTACATCCATCGTGAGAGCTGTGAATACCTATTACCTAGATAGCGAGATAATGCAGTGTTTATTAACGAGGTTTTGCTGTGATTTTCTGCACAGGTGACGTTTTAATCGGTTAAAAATGACAGTGCGCACTATACACCAAGATTACTGCCACTATTTTTAATGTTGCGCAACAAATGAAATATCTTAAGTATAAACATAGCGATGACCGTGGTAAGATAAAACTTTTTATCTACAAAACATTAATCGGTTCTAAAGAGGACGTTTTCGACGTGTAGAAACATTTCGTATATCTTGTGAAATGTTACATTTCACCCTCATCAATTTTTAGAGGTTGAGAACGTTGTATTTATAAAATATTTTTTGTTACAGTTTATCTTTGGCGCTTTTTAATTATTCACTGTACGCAGAAGTATATGTAAACGGAAAGAAAGAAATGAGGAGCTTGAAGTCAAGAAAGTTTTCATGGAAGGAAATGTAGGTTCAAGTGAAAATATGACTACTGGCCTACAGTAACAAAATGGATTGGGACTGGTTACGGCTGGGATACCTGATGGCGAGTGCGTTACCCGACGCTGACTGGCTGGCGAAAGGAATTCCAACACGTTGCTGGCCAGTGACGTCATATTGGCGGCGTGTGAGGCTGTAGTTCGCGGTACAGCGGCTGTTTCACCTCCGTATTCTTAAGCAGTCTGTGGCAAGACAGACCCACGCCGCGAATTCAAAGGCACGTACTGCCAAATGCATAGTCTATTCGCTGTAACTTCACACTGTTTGAATCAAACCTTTGAAAAAAAAAAAAAAACACACCACGTGTGGTGTGTTCGATTGTTTCCTAAATATGCCGTGTATCACAAGCGTTGCACTCGTTTCGGCATNAGGCACGTACTGCCAAATGCATAGTCTATTCGCTGTAACTTCACACTGTTTGAATCAAACCTTTGAAAAAAAAAAACACACCACGTGTGATGTGTTCGATTGTTTCCTAAATATGCCGTGTATCACAAGCGTTGCACTCGTTTCGACGTAAAACTAACAGGTTTTTTGGTTAAATTGAAATGTTTTTTTACATTTTAGTTATAAACTATAATATTTTACTTAAAATTAATAAAAAAATAAAAACAGTTAGAAAATATATGTGTTGGTAATGCTTAGTAAGAAATAGTTCTTATGTAAAATATAATTACGCTTGAGTGCGCACGAATGCTGTGCGATGTCCCTTTGGAGTAATTTTCCAGACTTTATTAAGCTTTGTACGAATGAGGCGGACGGATATCCAGGAAGTAGAACTTAAGCAGGGCTACAGGAAAGTCACCTTTTTACGCTCGTGTATTGTGTGTAGCGGTCGCAGGGCTGCTGTACCACGGGGGCGCCACTTATTGTCATTCCGCACAGCGACGCCGGCCTCGCCCGTCACCTTCTACACGCGGCAGAAATGCAGAGCTACGACGGCGCGGCGTGAGGCGGCTGTCGGGACACGGGCACGTTGTCTGAATGTCTGCCGACACGTGGCGACGCTGCGTCAAGCCGGGCCGGACCCATCACAGCACTTCGGCTCGACCACGCACAGCGTTCGCCCCGCGCAGTGAGTGAGTGAAGAGATTTGAGCGGATCTTAGCATCGAGGTCTTGAGAGCCGATGAAGGTGAAGCGAGGTCAGCATGGAGCAGTGCCGGAATGAAAGGGCGGGAGAAACGGGAGATCCCCGAGAAAACCCGCCGACCAGCGGCATCGTCCGGCACGATTCCCACAGGCGAAAAACCGGGTGCGACCCGGGCGGAAATCGAACCCGGTTCGCCTAGGTGGGAGGCGAGTAGTCTAACCAGTATATCACCGCGGCCCCTTCGCCCGGTGCAATTTACACGTCATCAACCTGCGTCAAAAACACTGCCGGTGAGAACAGCGATCTGTTTGCATTGGTCAAGCTGCCACGATTAGCAATCTTGTTGCGGATAGTTCTTCGGTGGTCGCCGTAGAATGCGGTTCTGATTTATTTACTTGTTTGTCGTACGTGCGACACCGTCTGTCTGAAATGTTGTCGAGTTATGGCGGTGTTTAGATTTTGAATTTTCGTGAGTTAGATTTGCTCGTCAAAAGATTGTTACGGGAAACACGGACGCTAAACCGTAAAGGAGATATGGCGTAGAGTGAGCATGCAGGCTGCGAGTGTCCACAGAATTCCAACTTTGAAATACTTTGCTGTCGATAGCACTTTCAAACTCAACGTGGATGCGATTTGAGGTTATAATTTTAATTGCTTTAAGCATTTGTTTGCTGTACAGTCCTACTCAAGGTATGTGCTTATTTAGGAACTGCAGATCATTTTTTGAACAGTTCATATATTTTATTTATTATATTTGTTTCACCTCCTGTTCATTTAAGTAATTTTTTATGCTTTTATGCTTGCGTATGTTTACGTTATTTTATACCTGGTTAAGTGTAAGAAAATACATCCGAGCCATTACTTCGCCAGTATAGAAAAAAGTCGAAATAGATAAACGAATTCCTTGACTGAGGCGTATTGAAATCACCTCTCCGCTGACTGATAGCCAGCTGATAACGAAAGTTGTATAGCACAGTGAATGTGGTCGATGTAGCATGTTAGTCGTCGTAAGGCGCTAAGTGGAAATGAACAGCCTAGCACAACTGTTGTGATGACTACAGACGATACAAGTCTAGCTTACTTCAAATGTAGCCTGTGTGCCGACGTTAAAGTGTTAAGAGATTCAATTTGCACCTCGAGTGCACCTTCACACAATCAACCTTGTTTCGCGAGGGAGAAGCAATGCGCACTAGGTGAACCTACCGGGCTTGCTGGGGTTTCTCCGTCCGCACTTGCAATTTGATGGAGCGATGGGTGGACGGGGCTACCCTCTCCCAGCCCATCGACTTCACATGCAATACAACTGGGATAACAAGAGCCCCCCCCCCCC
>NQII01000572.1:370753-397680 GCA_002778355.1 Clitarchus hookeri
TAGGTACCACTCCCGCGCTGAGGAGCCACGCTCCAGTGATGAGAAAAGGGAATGGGTGAAGCCAGTCCAATCCTCTTATGCAGACGTTCACAGGCGTGCTGTGCACAGACGGGACGCGTGCGTCCCTCTGCGACCCGATACACTGCTAGCTGGTTCGCCGGTAAATTAATACTCTATGACAACACTGCAATCATGGAATGGTTCCGCAGTGTAGCGTCTCAAGTAGTCGCTACTGAACTAGGTAGTTATGTTTTACATTTAATAGTAAAGTTGACGCGGTAGTGACATAAGCATATTGTGTCTAACAATTTCACTTGGACGCCTTGATGGTTGTTATACGGTGCACAGAAACATTAATTTTTACGTGTGGATAAATGATACATACGGAGGAAAAAGAGGAAATAAGGACAACATGTATATTATGCTACCTGGATCGTTCTCTTATCTTCAAAATGTTTAGGCAAAAACATGTTCACGTTACAAACACTACGGATACCAAAGCCTCGTGTAAGTAGCATTCACCAAGGGCAGTCATTAGTATGCAAGCGGGATGCTCACCAATTGAAAAAAAAAAACGATAAAATGACCGAAGAAAGACATTAAATACAATTAATAAAGGTTTGATTAAATAACATAATTAACTACTTAAAAATTAACCTCGAAACACTTGAACACTTTCAAAATAGTATTATACAACTTTTGTCACTAACTAATTTTCACGGCACAATGTAAGTAAAATTAATTAATAAGATATACAATGAAGCGAAAAAAAAAAGATNTCACGGCACAATGTAAGTAAAATTAATTAATAAGATATACAATGAAGAGAAAAAAAAAAGATATAGGCGTGCGTATGCAAATAACAGAGGTATGGAACCAATCAGAGCAACGCGATGCGGTCGGCAGCTAGATCGGTCACTGCTGCTACAATGGCAGGTTATCAAGATTTAAGTGAGTCTGGACGTGGTGTTATAGTCGGCGCACGAGAGATGGGACATAGCATCTCCGAGGTAGCGATAATCTTGGATGTTCGCGTACGACCATTTCACGAGTGTACCGTGAATATCGGGAATCCGGTAAAACATCACATCTTCGACATCGCTGCGTTCGGAAAAAGATCGTGAAAGAACGGGACAAACGACGACTGATGGGAATCATTAAACGTGACAGACGTGCAACCCTTTCTCAAATTGGCGCATATTGGATTTGTGGACTGCCCTGCAGGATTCATGGTGTGAAATGCATCCTGCATAACTTCAGACATTAATCGACTCCATGCCACGTCGTTTTGCGGCACTTCTGCGTGCTCGGGGGGCCCTACACGATATTAGGCAGGTGTACCAGTTTTTTTGGCTCTCCAGCGTGTGTGTATATATGTATATATATATCCGTTTGTAGACACGTGGCACTTTTTCAAAAAATATTGAAAATATAAAATAAAATGTTAAGTCTTCCGTTACGTTCCGTTCAGTTTTCAGATTGGAGGAAAGCAAGCCTTTATTTACTAGCTGCTAAGAATTATTTCTGAAACATTTTCTAATTATTTACAATTTTATACATGGTTACCGTAGGCTGTTCAGGGTAAACTGAACACTTTTGAAAGCTTTGCTTAAGATCTGAAATGAACTTTCACGCACGGCCTTAAAAAACACTGGCTTTGCCGTGAAAAGCCTACAGGGCAAACGCCGATGCTGGGCCAGAAAAGATAAACTGAACTTGCAGGGCAAATAGCGCACCTGTGATTCAGCTACGGAGATGTCTTAACAGGACGCGACGGCAGCCTTGTAAAGTGCCGCGGCCAGATGCCTGGGCGTATGGACCGAGGCTAGCGACCACCAGAAGGAAGGCCGAGGGCGCAGGCGCACACAGAGCACGTCACGGTCGCTGGAGCCGGCCAAGGGTGACCGTGGTGCCGACTACACCTCTTCCATTTACCTCTCCATACAAGCCAGACATTCAACTACAATCCACCCAAGACCTCGTCACCTCTACCAGCTCTACTAAGGTTTATTCTACTCAGGTTAGTAACAAAACGTGATTTCTTATGGGAGAGTTTGGCATAGGGTGGGTAAATTTCCGCCACTAGTTATGCAGTCTACCAAAAGGTAACTTTTAATTAAAATGTTAAGCTACATGAATAATAAAAGAGAAATATTTTACTTAGTATCGAAGTTATTTTATATATGATTTATTATTATTATTATTATTACAATTATCCTGTTTTTTAACGCAGAAAATAGAGAAGATCTGGTACATTGCCAACACTAGCGCTTGCCTAGTGGCGAAAAGTTTTGATTGCCAAACTTCTAACAATGATCTTCCCAACCTGTAGCAGAAGTNAGTTTGGCATAGGGTGGGTAAATTTCCGCCACTAGTTATGCAGTCTACCAAAAGGTAACTTTTAATTAAAATGTTAAGCTACATGAATAATAAAAGAGAAATATTTTACTTAGTATCGAAGTTATTTTATATATGATTTATTATTATTATTATTATTATTACAATTATCCTGTTTTTTAACGCAGAAAATAGAGAAGATCTGGTACATTGCCAACACTAGCGCTTGCCTAGTGGCGAAAAGTTTTGATTGCCAAACTTCTAACATTGATCTTCCCAACCTGTAGCAGAAATAACCTTAGCTGTACTAACATCGTCGTGATCCTGGTATGGTCCGTCTCATATAAGTTGGCGAGATTCTTAGTCAGTGAGTGGCAACTTGACGTATACGAAAAAATCATGCCATTTACAAAATACTGTATCAGTTGATGCACGAACAAACAAAACTTAATAACATCACGTTGGCTATTCTAAGCGCACTGCCGACGCACATTAGACAAGCTGAAAATACGCGATAAGAAAGAGTTCCTAGGTTAATTAATACATTTTATTTTACGTGGTCACAAAACAGTGGTTGTTAGTGTTACAAACTAAACTTCGTGATAAAGTAGTAATGTATAGGTGTTCAAAATGAAATGCACAATAAAACGATCCGTAACATTTTACGACGTCGTCTACCCCCCTCTCCATTTTCAACCATGCTTTCCATGCGTGCTTTATATTAATTCCAAAAGCATACAGAAATATTGCATAATATTGTTGATTTATTTTTACTAATAATTCGACAAAATATATTTCAAATTCATGTCGTTCCGAGCCAGTAATAGAAGAACATTCAACTTTTAAAAATACGCTATCTATTGAGCAATGCAAACGGCTCAAAACTCGCTCTGTCATGCCGTGCGCGCCATCTATCTGCTTTTTCCCGAAGCATTATCAGCCAGAGAAGAAAGCTTTCATGCTAACACATTTACGAACATATACCGATAGTTTTGTTTTCCCGCGAGCTCTGCATAATTTTTAAATTAACATCTATTTCGTGTACAGCGATTTTGAGTACTAGTAATTTCTATTTGGTCGGTAATCGTTCATCTACGTAAATTATACGCCATATTGTTCTCCCGAAAACCCATTTCCTTGTTTCCGAAGAAAGTGGGACACGCGTGAATAGTTTTTAAGCAATTCTAACGTTATTCCACGTCACATATTTCCAACTCGAATATATTAGCTATAACGTCCAAAGTGCGATAATAGCTACAACTACCGTCTCACAAATGTTAACCCAAATTCACTGTCTCGGGCAAATTACAAAAGAGTTGGCAAATATTTAATTTTTTGCAAGGTTTTATATTTTTACTTTTATAGCCTACAAATTTTTTTTTAGATAGATGTCAGTCTAAAATATCTTTAAAAAAATTTAGCATTGCAGTGCAATGGCAAGTGGATTNTGCGATAATAGCTACAACTACCGTCTCACAAATGTTAACCCAAATTCACTGTCTCGGGCAAATTACAAAAGAGTTAGCAAATATTTAATTTTTTGCAAGGTTTTATATTTTTACTTTTATAGCCTACTAATTTTTTTTTAGATAGATGTCAGTCTAAAATATCTTTAAAAAAATTTAGCATTGCAGTGCAATGGCAAGTGGATTNAATTTTTTTTTAGATAGATGTCAGTCTAAAATATCTTTAAAAAAATTTAGCATTGCAGTGCAATGGCAAGTGGATTAGCTGAGAACGTGTTGATAGAAAATACAGCCTCCACTTGACGCATCAGCTGATAGCGAAATGATACATAAGCGAAAAGTAAACATTGGCGGTACTTTCGTCGAACTGTCAGAATCTCGCCAACTTACGTGAGACAGAGAAGGCTGTGACATGTTTCCTTCCCAAGAACAGTTAAGTGACGGCCAGTCACCTCGGTGAGACACGTGGACTAGCGCCCGACATCAGTAACGCTCTTCGCACCTCCGAGTTTGTGTACGTGGCCTGTGCGCAGTGCGCGACAAACGACCGAGTGGCGCTCACTGCCGTGGACGTCGAGAATCTTCGTGGCGTGAGACCAGCAGAAAGAGCACGCCCAAGGTGCTCCCTGGCGGAAACTGAATATTGTGATTATCCCTAAGAGAAGCGTGGAGGGGTACGAATTCGACGGAAGACTTGTGAATTCTTATTTCGTATGCTTATTACTGTAATTCAATCACGAAATTAAGTTTGGTTCTTTTATTTAGATAGGAATAAGAATTCCGTCCTATCCTGAACCTGGCTACACCCACAGAATTGTAACAGTGTAAAAAACATTTCATCCCTAAAACTTTTCAATGTCTGTGCTTTATGCTATTACGTACTTTTTACTAATAAAAGCCCACGACCTCGATCAAAGAAGTCACCTCAAAGTGATATGATTCCAATAATTTTCTGGCCGGTTTTCTGTATCGTAACGCGAAAGCATATAAACATTTACCAATAATTCATAGGCGTCACCACGGGGTGGCCCGGGTAAGCAAAGGATCATCCATTAGAAAAAGTTTTAAAAACACACTGGTGTTGTGGCCTGTAGCTCAACAAAGCCCAAACAAGCTACGAGTAGAACGTAACTCACGATGTGTACCGTTTTACTTGCCGGTGCGAGCGTACTAGAGGTAGATGGGTTCCGATATCCTTGAAAGAAACATATTGTGTACGTGTGTGCTGGCCTCGGCCGAGCTGCACATTTCAAATAAATCATTGAATAAATCCCGCTGTAATAGCAAATACGGCTCCTATTGATGATACATAATGAAAATGGGCTACTACGTAATATGTGTCATGTAATGTAATGTCGATAGATGAGTTTGATAATACAACTCATACGCGCGCGCGGACGGCGACCTGTCCTGCTGGGTGCGACGCGAGCTCGAGGCTCGACCTGCTTGCTGTACCCACGCCGTGCTCTCGCGCGTCAAGCCCCGCACATGCGGCACACCGCGTGCGGAGGGAGCGGCCAGCCTGGGACGGGACGCCGGCCAACAAAAACAGCCGCCCTCGCCACCGTCAGCGAGGAGCTGTTTTTAACCCGCTTACCCCCCGCCCCGTACTACCGCTAGCAAGTCGCAGGATATTCTCAAGGCCGGGTTTCTATTCACGACAGCCTTTCTGTCTCTACTTGTGAACGAAGCTGCGGCAAAAATAAACACCTTTATAATTTACTCCAAAATAAACAACTTCGTCTTTACTCCATGTTCCATNACGAAGCTGCGGCAAAAATAAACACCTTTATAATTTACTCCAAAATAAACAACTTCGTCTTTACTCCATGTTCCATGCGGGGACCACGGGTTCACAACCCGAGTCGGGCCCAAACGTCGTAGAAGTGACTGCACTTGTGGCCACTGCTTACCGGCTGGCAGCTGCAAAATTTAAATAGGAAATCAGAAATTTCGCCTGGGTGCGTTAACTTTTAAGACAGGCGTTTCAAACAAAATGTATTCTTCACGAATATTTTAAGAAATATTCCTTACAGTGGGGATGTTTCTATATTATNACGAAGCTGCGGCAAAAATAAACACCTTTATAATTTACTCCAAAATAAACAACTTCGTCTTTACTCCATGTTCCACGCGGGGACCACGGGTTCACAACCCGAGTCGGGCCCAAACGTCGTAGAAGTGACTGCACTTGTGGCCACTGCTTACCGGCTGGCAGCTGCAAAATTTAAATAGGAAATCAGAAATTTCGCCTGGGTGCGTTAACTTTTAAGATAGGCGTTTCAAACAAAATGTATTCTTCACGAATATTTTAAGAAATATTCCTTACAGTGGGGATGTTTCTATATTATNAGGCGTTTCAAACAAAATGTATTCTTCACGAATATTTTAAGAAATATTCCTTACAGTGGGGATGTTTCTATATTATGTATAACCTGTTTGCGAGGAATTTTTTAAATTTATGTTTTGGAAAAAAAAGTAAATACTGCCTATCTATATTGAAAATATACTGTACACAATTATCTGTGAAATGCTCCATGCAATTCCTACGACATTTAGAACCATGACTGCGGCACCAATAACTTTTACGTAAACATCATAAGAATCAACATAAAATCCACAACGACCATGACGTTATCACGGAGAAGATGAGTACTCCGTGACGCTATGGAAGGTGTCCGCGGTTAACTCAGAACTTGCCAAGTGTGTGTATGGTTTTCCTTTCAGCCTCCTGTGTATCCCTCCGCACCACGTGTGACAATAAACACCATGCAAATAAATACGACAGGCTGCAATAGCACATAGCGATAAACACTTCCTTGAACACAACGATTAAGTTAATGGCCACTGAAGTACTTGCTGTTTTATACACATTCAATACTGACATTGCATACAAGAAGCACATTTACAATAATTATATACGGTTTCACCCGTACGGTGCATGAATAAAGTGATTACGCCCCTGGCAATATTAACTTTACGTATGACGGAAGAATAAAAACTGAGAATTGAAAGTATATCCTGAGCGGGGCTTTCAAAAGTGATCAACTAACTGTGGACAGTCGACAGAGATAAGCAGAGAAGGGAGGGGCCAATCAGCAGGGGAGAAGTGCCGTGCAGATGGCCACGTGCCAACACCGCCGGCACCCACTGGCTGGACGCCAGACCACAGCCGCCTCTACGACAGCAAGCACGTCCGGCGCCAACAACACGCACGCACGCCGCACTGCATGCTTCAGCATGTGTGTTGCTCACGAGGTCAAGTAACACTGAGCGGCTCGTTTAAGGGCTCTGCCTACCGGTTGGCGGCTGCGAAATTTTAATAGGAAATCCCACGTTAAAGAAATTTCACCTCAGTGCGTTAATTTTAAAGATAGCCATTTCAAACAAAATGTATCACAGATTTTTACGATAAGATCCCCAAGAGCGTTTTTTTTAATTATAGAAAGGCAGTATGTACTTTTTTGTTAAACGTAAATTTCAACACTTTCTTGCTAACAGGCTATAAGTGTTATGGAAACATATCCGCTGTAGGGAACTTCTCCTAAAAAAATACGCGAAGAATACATTTGGTTTGAAACGCCTATCTTTAAAACTAACGCACTAGAGCGACATTTCCTTAACATGGGATTTCCTATTTAAATTTCGCAGCTGCCAGTCGATAGGCAGTGCCCTTAAGGCCGTGACTGCACTACAATTTACGCAATAAAACTGGATATTTTTTTTACTTGTTGGCCAACAGGTTTTCATTTCCATGCCAGAACTTTGCACTGTTAATTATTTGAATTTTTACTCGACTTGTATATCTTAACCTCGTTTGTGTACGTAGACAACTCCTTAGTAAACGGTCGTGATGGATACATAAGAATTATTTCAGCTGCTGCAGTTCCCATTTCCACACATCTGACAGGCCGTGCTCCAAACGCCACTTAAGCATTAGTAACAAAATGGTGGCTGGACAAATTTAGTCTACTAAATTGGTTACAGTTTGTTTTCATAATTTATACAATCGACGTTACACTGGCATTACGAAATACAAATTATCGATCACTACCACATTAGTTTCGCGGAATGTAAATGTGTAATGTTTGTACACCTGTATTTAGCATGTCAGAATACAAATATGCACAACTCTTATTGCTTCACTGTGGACATGAATGAATTACTAGGATGTTTAATTCCTAGTCATATAATTATTGTTTAGAAACATTTTTCCTATTTCAATTAAGGGAATTTAAGTTAGAGACAGTATTCAAAACATTTTATTTTAAAAGAACTCCAGGATTTATAATTGTATTATTATGATTTTACGCAAAATGGTGTAGCAAATAGCAGTGCAAGCTGGACAAATTAAAGTCGATGGAATTAACATTGAAAACTTACAAAATATACAACACATAATTACACAAAAAGGAACCTTAAACTTGAACGGAACCATAACAAGCGTACACAAATTATACGGGACTGCAGGCAGCTCACGATTAGCGCCTCGTTGAGTTGGTCATCCAGAAAAACTACAGTAAGTTTCAGCCTCAGTACTCAGTTTGCATGCGATGCATTCGAGCACCCACCACACCGTCAGATTTTACCGTTGTACTTGATACAAACTTGCGCGAAGGAAGTCGAGTGGTTATGACGTCATCCAAACGTCAATGGCGCGGCCATGTTTGTTGGAAAAAAAAAACTCTGGTGGCTTGAGTTACCGCGAAACGTTCTGAAATATGTCGGATGTTCGACGGGCCCAATCAGAATTGCGCCCAGCGAAAACGGCTGAGCCAACTCCACGTAACTTCAAAACAGCGACTACGTTGGTGCAAAATGTAGTTACTAAGATAACTACCAAAATAGATAGCGTTGGCGGCATATTACGTTCAGCAGTTAATTTGCCACTGACGAAGTGCAGGTGACTGCGGGTGTACAACAAACAATAGCAACTGGATTCCTTGGTGTTGGGTGAATTTCGTATGCCAGCTTTTTTTAATATATATACCTAGTATTGGTTGTGATGACTCTTTGGTTAGTTTGGAGCGTATATATTGGGCAGTACTGCTACATTTATTAAAATTAATTGGGAGAAGTTACTTTGGGAAACCTTTTTTTTCCTATACATGCGTTTTTGTGACATCAAAACACATTCAGCTGACTAGCTGCTGGTGGTAATCACGTGAAAGTAATTGTGTCCACCAGCCAATAAAAATTACTGCAAAAGTTGTCCATCGCCTTCCAACTACCACAACTACAGCTAATCAGAGCTCACCAGCCGTTTGCACTGTACCGCCACTGTCAGAGCCTTACTTAAAACGTATGGCAGTAACACGTTAACAGAAAAACTAATACAGAACATGCATAACATCTCATCACGCTGCAAGAACCCTTAGGAATTAGTAAACTGTTTGCAATAGCAAAAAATCATCAATATCTATAACTACACCTTTATACTTAGTTACATTATAATAAAACATGTTTTAAATCTTAAAATAAAATTGAAATCATAATCTAATCAATTAAGTGAAATTAAAAACTTGGTAGTGTAATAATTACTGATATATTTAATATTATATAAATAACTTTGTGGTGAAAATTTCACGGCAGTATTCCATAGGATATGCATATTCCCAAATTAATGATACACGTTATATTGAAGAATAAAATTTGACTTTGNAACTGTTTGCAATAGCAAAAAATCATCAATATCTATAACTACACCTTTATACTTAGTTACATTATAATAAAACATTTTTTTAATCTTAAAATAAAATTGAAATCATAATCTAATCAATTAAGTGAAATTAAAAACTTGGTAGTGTAATAATTACTGATATATTTAATATTATATAAATAACTTTGTGGTGAAAATTTTACGGCAGTATTCCATAGGATATGCATATTCCCAAATTAATGATACACGTTATATTGAAGAATAAAATTTGACTTTGGCGAATTTGCTTGCGTCTGACACAAAATTTCAAACATTCGCTAATGAAACCCACAATCAGGAGATTACTCATTAAAATTTCCGAAACACCTTGTTGACATTATTTCAGATTCCTTCGACACAGTTACGAAATAATTTTCAGACCATTAAAACCAGTTACGTGAACGACTGCTAATATATTTATTTTTACCGGATATAGGTTTTGATAGATAGGGCCTATGTAGGCGGCATTAGAAAAAGATTGGATACAACTATTAGTTTTCACTTTATTATCAGTTAATACGGTGTACTGTGGAGCACTTTGGGAAATTGTTTAAGGTATGTAAGAAGCATCAGGGAAAATATAAATTATTGAAAGGACACGCATTTTCTACGAGGACCCACCCCTATCTTTTTTTTTGCCATGTATCAATCACGTATGTGGCAAAAAGAAACCGTAAGATACGCCACGGCTACACTGAACTTCGCTACAAACCACACACTAAAATGACAACAACAATCACAGTTTAAGGGCTGCCAACCTGGAGCTTGTGTTTGAAATACACGTTTTTCCTACTAAAACTATCACGCGTGCGTCCAATGTGTTGATCTACAAAAAAAAAAACACCTGTTGGATGCTTTCAAGGCGTCATGCATATTAGAAACACAATTTCGGGGCACTCTGGCATGCGTCCAGGCCCTGCACCGAACTTCACCACAAATTTTCCATAAAAAAAAATGATAGGGCCGCCACCGAGAGTCTCAGCACGCCTGTCCAGAGACCTGCGCGTAGCGACGGTGACGTAGTTGATGCGAGTGGCAATCTCATCCTTACCGCTCGCGAGGTTCTCAGCCTGAAAGGCGGGACAGCTCCAGGTAGGCGGGTCTCTAGGATCGCGAGCTACAATCAGCAGGTGCGTCGCGCGCCTCACTGAGGTGATGCAAAGGCAGGCAGAGAAGCTCGCTGCTCACCTCGGCACATGTCGCCGCTGCTCGCGTCCCGCGCAGCCAACCGTCCCCACGAGCTGAGATGCACTGCACTGCCGCCACGCCGCCCGTCGCCATACTCACAGCAGCGCCTGCCTGGTAAACCCTGAGGTCGGCGGCGTCACTGGGCCATTCCTGCCCTCCCTCCGCCCGCCCCTCCTCCTCCTCAACGAGCTGCCTGGAGGGGGGGGGACATTCCCCTCCCTTCACCGTACACACTTTCACTCCCCCAACCAAGCACCTACCTCCAGACACTGCGAGGTGCCCCTTGGGCGGGACGCAAGGTCACTTGGTTAGCTAACAGCGCTGACACTCACTACTTAACATGAAGCTTATGTTTGACCAGTATTGTATTCTGCGAGGCTCACTGATCTTCCCTGTGGGTAGCGTATTTCTAAACCATGCTACTGCTCCACGTTATGACGCTCATATCACTGATCATCAAACACGAAGACCACAGATTATTGGTTGTAATAACCAAACAAGTTCTTTGCAAAGATNGCTCATATCACTGATCATCAAACACGAAGACCACAGATTATTGGTTGTAATAACCAAACAAGTTCTTTGCAAAGATTAAGTACAACACGCATAAAAAAAACTAATTAATGAAATTAGAAATTGTAATTTGATGTGGGAACGAAAGGGTTAAGAATACAGAAGTTTAAACAGCCAGAAATATGGCGACGCTGGTCAAAAACGTGCCGTAACGCCGTTCGCCAATCACGGCGTGCTAACCTAATTGCCAGCCGGCAGCCCAGCCAATAGGAAACCATCCGCAACGCGGAGTCGCCAATTAGATGCAAGACCCGTTCCCAGAGCGTCACGCAGCCAACCAGCGAGGTTCGTCTACGCCAAAGGAACACCCCCCGCCATTTCTTCTCGCGTGAACTCTAGTCTGTGGAGCTGACCTCTGATACTGCTCGACGAACATAAGTGGAACCAACCCCGGGAAATGTGACACACGTTCTCTTTCTTACTCCTTCAGGCCTTCTCTCTTTCTTTCTCATCGATCCAGCATTTCCAAGTCGTGCAGACAGTTTGGACGAAACTTGTGCAAGCCGCATGCGAATTGAAGATTCTTCTAACCTCTTATCAGTAATAATAATACGAAAAACGAAAACACACGACACTAGACGTAGGTACCAACGGAATCGAAGAAATTGTGTATCTTGAGAGTGAGTTTACAATTGAAAAAATTATGAATTAGAATTTACGCAGTGATCACAGTTCTCGCGCAAGGATCCAGGCAATAAGAACTCGCGACAAGCCTGCATTTTTCATTTTTGGTTTGACTAACTATTCCTAACCTAACATCGTATAACACAACCTTCTAGGCCAACATTTTCTGGCAGAGACGCTTAATACTGTGATATAAACTCATAGATATAAACAATAACATAACAACGACTGGAGTACTTACAATAATGTTGGCGGCGAATTTGAATAAGTCGTACCATGTTTAAATTGGTGCCATCTGCAATTTGATCCTTCTTTTTTGCACAGATTATATCAAGAACTGGCGTAGTACAATTGTAACTTGAGCGATGCATGAATATCTCTGACATTAAGTCCGGGCAAAGTTCACGTTTACACGTAGCTATGGCAGGATACATCATGGGGCTGGAAGAAACAAGCGAACGTTCAGATCTGTTCAGGTAACACTTTCAGACCCAGTGTCTTATATACATAATGTCTCACAATAAGTGGGTATTGTAATATGCACTACACGCAGCAGAATAAAAAAGTCCAACAAAGGCAAGCATTCAAGTGGTGAGAGACACCATTCGTTGTCGAGACTATTCAGCGGTCTCATCAACACCTGCTGCTAATAACATCAAACATAAAAACATTTTTATTGGTCCCGATACATGAATGCGCTATACTGATATTTGTGGAGTTCCGACAAAAATAATTAGTTCACTTAAACACCTCAAAGTATGTATTTATGCGTGACTGAACGTTAACAGGAAACCAGCCATATCGAGGTTTTACTTGCGCATCACACTGGAAAACTCCCATTTTGACTACCTTACCACAAAAATAAATTATCTTATAAACATTTACGTGTTCTGTGATCACCTCACTCATTACACAATTAGGAGTTTCTTTTATTGCATCGCTGATGGTTCTGCGTTTCACTCATGATTACACGACGACTAAATGTTTAAGAAGGCTGACGTAGACGTGGTATCCCCAGTGAGCTCCTGTACCCGTCCCTGGGGCCGCGGTGGCTGACGGTTAGATAGCTCGCCTCCCACCAAGTCGAACCTGGTTCAATCCCCGGCCGGGTCACTCGGATTTTCGCAAGTGAGAATCGTGCCGGACGATGCAGTTGGTCAGCGGGTTTTCTCGGGGATCTCCCACCGCATTCTGACGCTGCTCCATTCTCGCCTCGCTTCACCCTCATCGGTTCCCAAGACCAAGTTGTTAAGAGCCACCTAAACCTCTCCACTATTCCCTCCCTCTCCCACCCCCTTCTCACTCTCTCTCAAGATAAAAAGTCCAAAGGAGCATGAAAACGACACGTCAAATGAACACACAGACATGAATAACCGACGTCTGCCGAACACTTTCTCGCGAATGAGTGGTAACAGTTGCTTAAATAATTCTCAGAACTGTTTTCGCAGCAGCACGAGCGAAAGGAACACGACATCTCTCCTCTCCCTAATTCACGCTCGAGTGGTGGCTGGCGGGNTTTTCGCAGCAGCACGAGCGAAAGGAACACGACATCTCTCCTCTCCCTAATTCACGCTCGAGTGGTGGCTGGCGGGAAAGGCCATTTCAATTACTTAGTTGGCAACAACTCGGAATTTTGTACCTACAACCTTCTGCAGAGTTAACACTCGCNAAAGGCCATTTCAATTACTTAGTTGGCAACAACTCGGAATTTTGTACCTACAACCTTCTGCAGAGTTAACACTCGCTCTGTGCATAAGAAATGCCGGTCGCTAATAAGTGACGCTGAAAACAATCAGGACTTCACAATTCTCAGTAGACTCCACCTCAGCTATTAGCTCGCCGATTGCCGCCCCAGAGCGTGGCCAGTTTTACTCCGCACGTGCCAGTAGGTCTCGCAGGTTTGAGACTCAGAGCCGTCCAGAGCGTGTGAAACAGCTGCAAAACCAATTCAAATGTACACGTCTAGCTTATCAAATGAAGTCGAGGTATTCTCCCATCCCTACTTATAAGCAGCTGCGAAACGCGATGATCGTAATCTGTTTTTATACGAAAAGAAATCAGACTCCGTATCAGTGGAATACGCACTTCATAATAACACATTGCATTACCAACATTTCCGCAACTTTAAGCTGGCGTGTCTGCGAAACTTGCAGGGATTTGCTGAGCCGCTTGAAGTCCTGTAGCTACTCGCAGCACGCAAGAAGACTGCACGAGGTGATGGGGTCCTTGCGCGTGTCTCTGTCGCCCTCTGCGCAGAGAGGCTCCAGGCAGGCGGGCATCCTAAGCACACCGCCAATGNACACATTGCATTACCAACATTTCCGCAACTTTAAGCTGGCGTGTCTGCGAAACTTGCAGGGATTTGCTGAGCCGCTTGAAGTCCTGTAGCTACTCGCAGCACGCAAGAAGACTGCACGAGGTGATGAGGTCCTTGCGCGTGTCTCTGTCGCCCTCTGCGCAGAGAGGCTCCAGGCAGGCGGGCATCCTAAGCACACCGCCAATNGGTCCTTGCGCGTGTCTCTGTCGCCCTCTGCGCAGAGAGGCTCCAGGCAGGCGGGCATCCTAAGCACACCGCCAATGCGCAACATTGTCAGACTCCACGACGAGGGCACCTACACAACTCGCAGACGGCTTCCAGGAATACGGTCAGGAAGCTGGTGCAACTTTCCCTTACGTCGCTCGGGTAGCCCACTTACCGACCGCGAGCTAGTAAAAACATGCCTGCCGCTGCCAGCACTGCAACGCGACAAAACGAACTGTGTATCCTGCTCGGTTTGACGCCCTCTCGTCGAAACAACTTTCTTCTACTGCCGCAGAGGTGGCGGCGGGCTATCGCAGGGCAGGCAGGGTCGATGAACAGGAAGCTGAGGAGCGGAAGAGACGGGCCGGGTCCACTTTCACGTCCTACAGCACCTGCTTTATTGTGATCGCAGCACATCTGCGTTTGAAATACTGCTGTTGGCATGGAAACAAATAAAACAATCCCACGCCCCTCTTGGCTTGAAGTTTTCCGAGATCTTCCTTCTTCCCTTTTCGTTTTTTTTTTCCTTCTCCTGAGTCGCATAACTTTCTTTTGTTATCTTGCATTTTTTTGACAGACCTAGAAGAAATATTTCGTTTGGCAGCAAAGTCAGCGCGCTAGCGCATGCGCGGAGCCAATTCAAGGTCAACAGTGAACGAGGCCACGTTAATATCAACTGTGTTATTAGTCACGAAATTACAGGGTCGGAATGGATCACGCTGAAAATGTTACATCACTGCTTGCGTCGGTTTGATTTGAAATACGTATTCATGTCAGAAACGTCACGTTCACCTATGCAGGAGAACAGAAAATTAATTAAACGGGACTTCATGACACTTGATCATGCTAGTTGCGAAAATAACTAAGTACATTTGAGTCGCGCCTACTTCGTCATAACCGGCCAACCCACTAGCATCTCGTCGCTACCCAACTCTTATATAGAAATTAGCTGTGCCCACGGCTCCGCTCGCGTGGACTACAGAATTATTGTTTATGTTATTTTTTTAAAAATAAATAATCGAAATTCGCAGCGGACTCGCAATAAATACGCGTACATGCTCGAACGTGATTAGTTTGTAACTAACGACGTGAGCCGACTGAGTGCTGAGTGCCGGCCGAGCGCACNGCCGCCATGGCTCTCCACGTCCGCGTACGACCAACCGACTCACGAAAAATTACTTTTAGCAAAACTTTTGATATCTCTTAAAGTATATGCGGGAATTGGTTTGGACAGCGTATTGCAAGAGAGCGCGCTGGCGGCAAACTTTTTTCCGACTTGATGATTCACTATTATCGTCACTGCTTATTCCTTATGTTACTTTACGTAACAAAATATATACTAAAGCTTGGCCAGAGAACATAGCCATGAATTAAAAAAAAAANTTCCTTATGTTACTTTACGTAACAAAATATATACTAAAGCTTGGCCAGAGAACATAGCCATGAATTAAAAAAAAAAACACGTAAATCGGATAAGTGGTTCTCGAGTGATAAACGCACTAACAGACAGAAAGACGTTAACAGTAGAAATTAAAAAAAAAAATAAAAATCAAGAGCGCGTTTTACCCAGGTGTGAACCCAAATGTTATTCAGTGAGTAACTGGATGTCTTCTTTCTGCANAAAAATCAAGAGCGCGTTTTACCCAGGTGTGAACCCAAATGTTATTCAGTGAGTAACTGGATGTCTTCTTTCTGCAGCTAAATAATATATTTGGAAACGACCCGTGATTGTAATAGGCTTGTCTCGCTCGGTTTCTCTTTTTGAACTTTCGTCTTTGTCATGTTCCATTTGCCGGAAATAGTATGGCGGCAAGCGTTCCAATTGACAGGTCAAAATGCCCACAGGTCACTAAGGTCATACCCAGATATCCTTCTTCTCGAGGAGTTGCGAGGGAAAATCGTCTGCTGGATAGGTTTTGTGGGCTTCACTTGTTTGGGATGTTCGCCGTATTTCCTGTTTACAAAAGCGAGGGCACCTAAAACCTTTCCACTTAACTTCGAAGGTATTATGCACTGTATCTAAGGCGACGATGATTGCGAAGTACATTTTAAAATAGCGTTCGCTGGGGATTTTTATTTAAATAAACGAAAATGGCTTCGAATTATTTACACTGTTTAATAAGTAAAGTGGATTAAAAAAAAAAAGCAAATTAAATATTGTGGGCATGTTTTCAACTTATTTTGTAAACACGATCGAAAAAGAAAAATAATAATTTTTTTTTATTAAAATGCGTGTGNGGGGGGGGGGGGGGGGGTAACAGACGTAACAGCGTACTCAGACGTCATTCCTACTACGACTTCCCGCTCACGTGGCGAAGAGGCCGCACCGATGTAGGTGCGCGGCCAAACCCCAAGATGACTCGGGTTATGAGCTCCGAGCTGGTACACCATAATCATGGCGGTCACGTCCATCCGTCTTTGAGCTTTGTCCTTTGTCTTTTGCCCAGCTTACGCTATCCCAAATTACAGTATCTACATTTATGGTTGCTGCCGTAGGTCGCTTTGTCTACATAACCACGGATGACAGGCAGCTACATTACGCTAAACTATTGTGTAACGAACACAGAGCAATCTTTTCTGATGACTCGTCCTGATATTTTATTTTAAATAGCTTCGAGCATTTTGCTTAACGTTATTTTTTCACCAAAATGATTTCTATCTATTTCACTTACGTAAATCATTATTTTTAATCGGCTGTTCGTGATAGAGCGAGCACTTTTGAAAGCCCTGCTTAGGATCTACTTCTCTGCCTAGTTTCTATCCTTCCGCTATATGCGAAATTAACACTGTCATGGACCCACTCGTCTTTTTGTAATTGTGAAATTGTGTGGGAACATAAATACGTTACTAGCATGCCAAATTTTACTCTTACACGCATAAACTATTCAGAAACCAAATTAAATAAGTTCAGCGTCTACCAAATTAAATACAAAAATCTCAATGTGCCGTTGAGACATCGAAGAACTTTCCTTATTAGCTGCCAACCTTTCTATCAGTATTTCACTCAGCGCTTGCGTTAAAATTATCGCAGTTAGCAACAGTGACTTTTTTCAAAGGTTGATTCCGAAAATGCTCAGTTAACCGTGAACAGACTATGAATGCAGAGGTCTGTTGAAAAACTAAACGTAAACAGACATCTACGCCAATGCTTAGTCACGTGGTTTTTGACAGCTCTCTTGGCAGTTCGTGGGTCTATGAGCAGGACACGTGCATAGTAAAAAAAAAAAATCAGTGGACTGTATTTCCGCTTCAGTGCACGCACGTCGAGCCTCAGGTAGACGAGAAGACGGCGGTGCAGGGACGTCTGCTGTGCACGGAGGACGCTGACCGCGACGACAGAGCGCTCGCGTGGCCATAATAAGCAACAGTGGAGCCCGGCGCTGCCCACTGCAGTTCAACAACATGCGCGCCCCCGTACAGCCTGACGTGGGGCACGCCTCTCACCAACACGAGCACCAGCCCGCGACTCGCTCACGTCCGTCGCCTACCAACTGTCACCGGCCCTGCCTGCGAGTCGTTCACGATTCACGCGGCCGAATACCTCGAGCGATTTTTTGTTTTTAATGCTCAGAAGTGCGGGGGTGTTAAGGGCGACACTGCCATGCTCATCAAGTGCGCTGTCGCCGCCACGCGCAAGGCTCTGAACTGGCGTGCAGTGTTCTCGTCGTACTGCGTGTACAAAAGAGAACTTTCAACGGAGACCCTGTAATTTTATTGGTGGCAAGAGTCAATGCCGTGTCCTTTCGTGGTTTCGCTCGTGTTTGAGTAGTATGTTTTAGGATACATAAATCTAAAAGAAAAAAAACTGTTTTAACGTTGTCGGAGGGCTCCAAAGATCCAAGGTAATATTTATAGCATGTGTGATATCTTAAACGTACCATTCCATCCTCGTCTGGGGTAGTAGTATGTTTTCTTTTCGTAGGTAAACTTTTTCGGGGCACGTTTAATAGTGTCGTAAAAATAATATTTTTTATAACATGCTGCACCGCAGTGTCAGGTGAACGACCGCCTTAAGGTAGAGATATCACATTCATTTTAGATTGTTTTTTTTAAATCTTTGTAATTTAACTGTATGAGCAGACTTTAAAGATAAAAGCTTGCCATGGCATAAAATACTACTTAACAGCATTTTTTTTTAGTTTGTACGGTTTCAGGTATATCCGACCATATTTTGTTATGTGAAACAAAAATTGTTAAATAATGATACAACTTTTTATTGCTGTTATCGATGTGAACAAGTAATGGGAGAAAAATAAGTTGGATTTCGAAATAACTGTTAAAATGTTCCCTGACAAGATCGGTTTTTAAATACTGAATATGGAAATTAAGTTATGGAGTAATATACGTAATTCTAAGACATAGCAGGATATCTCTTCCCTAAACGAACCTTTTGAAAGTCCTTCTGCGTAGTTTCTTCCTGTATCGTCTGTCCTTTCATTGCCACACAAACATTTCAACACGGTCGCGGAACTAATAGCTGCAGCTAAATACGATGTTAACTAGCTTATAAGGTTAGTTCTTGCTCTGAATTGTATTAAACAAAAACTTTACGGGAGGAGTTAATATAAAGACCTACTTTCCCTAATTCACTGCCATCACTGAACGTACTCCATTTGATGTATCGGTTAAAAAAAATGCGCTAGCTACGGGAACGTATATTCTTTAATGCTGGTAAGACGCATTCTGTTCCTTAGCATCCTGACCTGACGTCGAGGTAGTACTAATGACATGGTTGAAGTATTGGGCGCGACGCAATACTCTTTCAATTGCAGCTGCCACCTCATGTAGGTAAAGGTACAACTGAAAACACAGCTGCACTAAGAGGAAAAATTCCTGGGAAACTTCTACGGGGCGTTGATGAACACCCGCCACACAACGATGTGGGTCAAGGACTGCTAGGTTAACATCTGTGAATCATCCATTGCGGTAAACGGAAGTCTCTATTCATTTACGCACGTCGTAAGCAGGTCATCTATCGTTCCTGGTGCTTACATTCTGTTTATTAGTGTTAATTACAGGACCCATCTACGTAAGGCACGAAGACGACATACACTTTTAATAAACCAGTCCTTTTATCGTACAACCATAGAATGCAGGTGTGTTTCTTAGGCGTTGTGAAAACTGTATTATGCCTGGGGTTCTTGATGCGCGTGCCAAAGTCGTCCTTATCTCTTCCTTGCTGCTGGGTCTCCAGCGGTTAAACAATCGCCTCGACAAGCGGCGAAGTTACTGGAAGTCTGCTTTCACCGCGTCAACAAACTCCAGCTGAGGGAAAGCGCGGAGCCAACAGGATTTCCTAGTGGCGAGTTACGTAACCATTGTCCTCCCACCCAAAATTGTCCCCGCGCAACAGTCAACTGATGTAATGTACCACAGGGTATATTTAAATTTAACACATCATTAGGTAGGTACCTGCAAATTTCGTCTTATTATTTGGCAACACGATAGATTTCACATATCAGGGCATGAAGCCATTCCCCTTCTGACAAGACTGCACATATTTCGGGTACACCATTGTGAAGCGAATGCTCATTAGCAAAAATTTTCAGGGCGTGTCAGATGGCACATGGTCCAGTGACATACACAATTACGCGAACTTTTCAGGACTCTACACGTCGATTCTACAATGGGACAGTGCAAGTAAAATTTAATTTCACGTAATATATTTTTAAGACTCGCAAACTGCGTAGAGGGCAATGCTTTGTAGCCATAGCCAGATACAGAAAATCAACTAACGGCTAATGTACATCGTGCGAGGCACACCCTGGTCCAGGGCGGGGGAAACGCGAGTTCCTCGAGACAACCCACCGGCCTCCGCCAACGTCCGCCACGTTTTCAACATGCTGACATCTTGGCCAAAGTGACAGCCGCGAGGCCACCGGGGTCCCAGTTAACGTCTGTAACTAAACAAAATCTCCAAACGTTTATAATGTTGTAGGCCATTCACACTTGTTACTTCACACTTTTCTGAAGGCCTGCTAAAGCTCTACTTGCATGATATTCCTCCGCCTCATGTAAATAAAGCTTAATCGAATCTAGAAATTACATCAAAAGGGCAGCACACCGCATTCCTGAGCACTCAGTGTAATAATGTTATGCATAAGAACGATTTCTTATTAGGCATTACCAACACCTATTTTCTCCATGTTTTAATTCTTATTAATTATAAATGAAATATTATAATTTATAAATATAATATAATTAAAAGTTCAATTTAACCAAAAATAGGTACTTTATGTTAGCACTTGCGATACGTGGCATATTTAGGAAACGACCAAGTACGTCATTCATTTTTTTTTTCGAAGGTTTGGTTCAAAAAGTGTGAAGAAACTGCGAACAGACTGTTAACTACTTTAACACATTGACTGCCATCAACGTCAGATGACGTTGCCTGTTCTCAACACAGTTTTACGGGATTCGCCGTAACATCACGACGTTCCGCATTCTTCAAAAACACAGGCTATGTAAATAACTACGTCGCAAGCTGTTTCCACGAGGTTCGCTGCAGTGTAATTGTACGTCGGCAGCACTCCAAGTGNATCAAAAGGGCAGCACACCGCATTCCTGAGCACTCAGTGTAATAATGTTATGCATAAGAACGATTTCTTATTAGGAATTACCAACGCCTATTTTCTCCCTGTTTTAATTCATATTAATTATAAATGAAATATTATAATTTATAAATATAATATAATTAAAAGTTTAATTTAACCACAAATAGGTACTTTATGTTAGCACTTGCGATACATGGCATATTTAGGAAACGAGCCAGCACATCATTCATTTTTATTTCTTCGAAGGTTTGGTTCAAAAAGTGTGAAGAAACTGCGAACAGACTGTTAACTACTTTAACACATTGACTGCCATCAACGTCAGATGACGTTGCCTGTTCTCAACACAGTTTTACGGGATTCGCCGTAACATCACGACGTTCCGCATTCTTCAAAAACACAGGCGATGTAAATAACTACGTCGCAAGCTGTTTCCACGAGGTTCGCTGCAGTGTAATTGTACGTCGGCAGCACTCCAAGTGNATGTAAATAACTACGTCGCAAGCTGTTTCCACGAGGTTCGCTGCAGTGTAATTGTACGTCGGCAGCACTCCAAGTGTGAAATAACTCGCATACGAACCGGGTGCATTAAATTCTACGTAATCTAACAAGGAGCATTTCATGGGAGCATTGCCGACTCGGGGTCCTTCTGGCCGACAGCTCGTCAATAACGAACTTTGTACAGTGAGTGAAGCGTGTCCGGTGTGGTGTGGACCAATAGGGCAGTGGCGAGTGGGAACGCAGGGATCAACAGAACATGTGTTCAATACACATCAACACGATGGGGAAGGAGAAAAACAATATAAAAATCGCACATGTCAGCAAATAACTTAACCCATTCAGGACCACTTCAATTGAATGATTCAAGTGTTGCAATAAATTATGCGATGCCTGCTGTCGTTTAAGACGACTCAACACTTGTTTCGTTGTGACAACCAATGAATTGTAGGATTCATGTTCTACTATAGTAATATCAACAGCTCATAAAATAGACCAGCACCAGTAGCACGTTTTACGAATATGTTATCACCAGGACGAGAATTAGACACTGAGCCTCGCAGAGTACTATACCTGCCAAAAATAACCTTCATATGCCTTATGTGCACAATTGTTAGAGATGGCGGAAAATCGCGAAAAACGTTTGAGCCAACATGTCTTCTATAACACTCTAACCAGTTTATTCTTTCATGATTAGATGAACAAAGATTTTACTCGGCTACGTTGTTTGCAGACCAATCACAAACGTTCTACCTTATAGTATCAGAATATTCATTGGTCCAGTGAAATGGGGTAGTAGATTCATACATGCATGACAACCAATAAGGAAAGAAAACGGTCGGGCATGTGTACAGTATGTTGAATCCTAGCAAAAAGTCGACTTTTCCCGCGATAAACCACCATCTCTAACAATTGTGTACACATAATCTGAATGGGTTATAGAAAAATGAAGAAAGACAGTATAACGAACAAGGTTTTATCGCGGAATAGATAAGTACAAAGAGACGAAATGGCGTGGCGGTACCTTTGACGTGGGCGTACCCATTCTCTGATGGCTACGCGAGTCTCTGGGAACGGGCCTTGTTTCTCATTGGCTGCTGCGTGCTGAGAAATGTCCTCTACCTAAGGTGCAGGCTGGTTGATTGGCGAACGACGTTCCAGCATTTTGCTGGCCAGTGACGCCGTTCTGCTGGCGTGTGTGTCTGGAGTTCGCGATGTAAGCAGCTGTTTCACCTCTGTAAGCCTATGCACTCTGTGGCTTTATGATGCTGTGCTGAGTGACTGTTGCAGAAAGGGTAAAGTAAGACGAGACGAAAGAATACAGCCACGTGAAGTTTCTGTAATTGGTGTGTCTGTTATCGTCCTAAGGTGTTAAAAGCCAGTGCTTGCTACGTAATATTACTTTACCTGAATTTAACACAGTTATAACGAGTTTGTCATAATATAACAACGTTCTAAATCCTTGAAGGCACTGGCGACGTAATATTACTTCGCCAGCAGTTTTCACGACGTTTGCTGCTAAGCCTTCGAAGTGTATATGACTGAAATGAACATAATGGATTGCATGCTGCGTTACTTAGGGAAGAACATCTCACTGGGACACTGACAAATCGCCGTCATTTTGGCTGGCAGTCGGCCAGTAATGAATTTTGTGCAGTAGAGCGAAGTGGTCGGTGTAAATGTGAACTAATAAGACATTGGTGAGAGTGAATGCAGAGACCAACATAACTGGCGTTCTTGCAGTGGTAATATAGGCATTGCGCTCCTAACTTGTCCTGAACGCCTGCAACTCTACAACGCACTAGAGTGTTAACAGAATTGCTATTTATTGCAGTAACGTTAGAGGTTTAAAATAAGCGGGCAGCTGGCAGCGGTGGGGGGTACGGAGAAGAGCGCGCGGGTGCGCCCTCCATTCATACGGCGCCATTGAGAGGTAAAGGTCGGCGTGAAAAATACCGCGGCGCCGAGCAAACGTGGGCGGCGGCGGGCTGAGCTCGTGCCAGCAACAATGGCCGCCCACCTGCCTTNCCGCCCCCCCGGGCCGTCCCTCCGCCGCCCGTACAGAACGCTTCCCTTGCCGCCTGCACCTGGGTCGCCGTTACTTCTCTGCTATAGCGCCCAACTCGTGGGGCTGCGTATCTTTCCGCGTACACATAGAAACAAACACTGTCACGTGACTTTCAGCTGGTGTTTACATCAGCTGGCTCTCATATCCACTGCTTGCTCATTAAATAAACAACAAAAAGTAACAAATATGGTAATTAGTACTACAAACACGTACATGTTAATTTCAGTAAATAATATTGGCTTGTAAATATTGATTGATGTTCACGACTCTTTTTTTTTCCGTTTGGACGTAAATTGATGCCTTTAACTATGGTGAACACTTCCGAGGTCATAAGACGTGTTGCATAAGCTGTGGTGCTGTATCGATCCTCAACTGTAGGTGTTACGGGCAGGTAATACAGAGTTGGTAGTGTCAAAACGACGAGATTTATCTTCGCCAATGAGCTGCCCAGTAGTGTGTAATCAGTCGACTGTGCTTCCTGCATCTTGCGAAGTCATTATTTCAGGCAGATGCCGGGAAAAATTTGTCAGGCGGTTGGGCCTAATCGAACCAGCCCGGACATGGGAAATGTTAATAGATGGTGTCATTGTAACAAGGACTTTGATTTCTTCAAAACAGGACAGTTTGCCAGTAAAGATCATTAATTTATCTGACCGTGCTATCCGTCTTGACGAGGGGCAACTATACGGGTTCATAAACAGGTCTCACGAGTACTNAAACACGTACATGTTAATTTCAGTAAATAATATTGGCTTGTAAATATTGATTGATGTTCACGACTCTTTTTTTTTTCGTTTGGACGTAAATTAATGCCTTTAACTATGGCGAACACTTCCGAGGTCATAAGACGTGTTGCATAAGCTGTGGTGCTGTATCGATCCTCAACTGTAGGTGTTACGGGCAGGTAATACAGAGTTGGTAGTGTCAAAACGACGAGATTTATCTTCGCCAATGAGCTGCCCAGTAGTGTGTAATCAGTCGACTGGGCTTCCTGCATCTTGCGAAGTCATTATTTCAGGCAGATGCCGGGAAAAATTTGTCAGGCGGTTGGGCCTAATCGAACCAGCCCGGACATGGGAAATGTTAATAGATGGTGTCATTGTAACAAGGACTTTGATTTCTTCAAAACAGGACAGTTTGCCAGTAAAGATAATTAATTTATCTGACCGTGCTATCCGTCTTGACGAGGGGCAACTATACGGGTTCATAAACAGGTCTCACGAGTACTTCCAAATGTTCCAGAAGCTTCTATGCCACAAATACGGATTATCCTCTACCAGATANTTCCAAATGTTCCAGAAGCTTCTATGCCACAAATACGGATTATCCTCTACCAGATATTCCGAAGAACAAGAACAAGAGAAAACCTCAACTGGCGACAAGAGAATGCTGTTTCAGAATTACTACATAGAAAGAACTGTGCTTTCTCCTGTGAGCCCAATGACCTTGGAATAACTAATGTTGCATGCCATGTTGCCATCTCATATCGACACAGAGGATGCCAGACCCATAGAGCAGCCATAAAAGTGACTACCACTAGCTTCACATGAGGTGGTTGACGGTATTCTGAAAAATATTAAGGGTTTAGATGTGATAGAGCCATCAGTCAGCCCATGGTCTTCTCCCACTGTGCTTGTTAAAGAGAAAGATGGCTCTATTAGATTTTGTGTTGATTACCGCCAACTTTATGTGACCAAGAAAGATTCTTACCCACTCCCAAGGATAGACGACATACTGAAAAGCCTAGCAGGTTTACAGTGGTTTTCTACTTTAGACATAAAGAGCGGGTATTGGCAGTGCGAGGTGGCCCGAGAAGACAAAGAAAATACTGCCTTTTGTGTCCAAGGGAAAGGAACCTGGCAATTCTTTGGGCTACACAATGCCCCTGCCACCTTTGAACGACTGGTGGAGAAAGTTCTGCCCTTAGAAGAACATCCGTACATATGAAGAGCACCTGACACACCTAGACTATGTGTTTCAGAAAGTAGCGGCAGCCAATCTGGAATTAGTTGGTAAGAAATGCTACGTTTTCCGCGGGTGAACCGGCGCTCGTCTCCGACAGACAGGCGGGCAGTGGCTGTCGTCGACGGCGCTTGGCGGAAGGCGTGGCACGCCAAGTGACGGTGCAGGTGTGACGGCCGCAGGTTCCCCGGAGACGTCACCTCTTGCGGAGCCGGCCGTGACGCCGCCTGCCACCGTCACCGGCGGCTGCAGGGATTCCCACGTCGGTGCCGCAGCCTTCGCCTTCCTCCGCTCACTCCACAGCCAACTCTGCATCGTGTATACGCCTCTCTCTCAAGCTGCACACTTAACCATTACAGTCCCGCATTCATTTGCGGTAGCTCAAGTGTTGAAATCGTTTAATTTGTTGATATGCACTGTACTCGTGTCGAGCACGCTTCTCGCAGCCAGTGAACAGCGTGTGCTGTGTTCGTTATTGCCAGCATTAACCATTCGCAGATGAGAGGTGCAGCNCGTGTCGAGCACGCTTCTCGCAGCCAGTGAACAGCGTGTGCTGTGTTCGTTATTGCCAGCATTAACCATTCGCAGATGAGAGGTGCAGCAACTTCAACAAACCAAATTTCTCTCAAGAAAGACGCTCTAAGCACCTGCCCCTTGATTCATGTTTGTGTATAGTGCCAACCATATGTATCCTTCATGTACTTAATGTCCCCGATCATGGTCACGGGAACCGAATGGATAAATAACGTGCATATGTACCTTTCTCTGAAATTTCTGAGCGTGTAGAATACGTGTAGTCTACCTCACCTTTAGTGTATGATTCACCCCTCCCTTCTTTGCTGTCATTATTTCACACAGGAATCTGCAACGAGTTTCGCTGGTTACAACAATAGTGTGTATTCTGTGATCAAAGGTTTATTTCTCACGCATGCATTAGGCATATCCCTGGGATATTTGAGCGGCTCTTAACAACGAGGTTTGGGGAGCCGATGAGGGTGAAGCGAGGTGAGAATGGAGCATCACCAAACTGAAGGGGCGGGGAAACGGGAGATCCCCGAGAACACCCGCTTACCAGCGGCATCGTCTGACACGATTCCCACGTGCAAAAATTTCCTCCGGGAATCGAACCCGGTTCGCCCATGTAGGAGGCGAATACACTGAAGAGCCAGAAAAACTGGTACACCTGCCTAATATCGTGTAGGGCCCCCGCGAGCACGCAGAAGTGCCGCAATACGACGTGGCATGGACTCAACTAATGTCTGTCCACAAGTCCATAGGAGTCCAAGGTGGTGGAGATCTCTTCTGAACAGCACTTTGCAAGGCATCCCAGATATGCTCAATAATGTTCATGTCTGGTGATTTAGGTGGCCAATGGAAGTGTCTAAAGTCAGAAGAGTGTTCCTGGAGCTACTCAGTAGCAACTCTCGACGTGTGGGGTGTC
>NQII01000572.1:398229-483580 GCA_002778355.1 Clitarchus hookeri
AGATTTGATGTTTTACAGGATTCCCGATATTTACAGTACACTCGTGAAATGGTCGTACGCGAAAATCCAAATTTTATCGCTACCTCGGATATGCTATGTCCCATCTCTCGTGTGCCGACTATAACACCACTTTCAAACTCACTTAAATCTTGATAACCTGCCACTGTAGCAGCAGTAACCGATCTAGCAACTTTGCCAGAGCGCTCGCCTCCCATCGAGGCGAACAGGGCTCGATTCCCGGCGGGGTCTATCCCGGATTTTCGCACATGGGAATCGTGCCGGACGATGCTACTTGCCCGTCACCGGGTTTTCTCAGGGATCTCCCGTTTCTCCCGCCCTAGCAATCCGGCGCTGCCCCATATCCACCTCGCTTCACCCTCGGCGGCTCTCAAGAGCTCGTTGTTAAGATCCGTAGAACTTCTCCACTCCACTCCAGTTTTTTTCCGGGCCGCACTGTCACACGGCACTGCGATCTGGGCGGGGGAGGAGAAAAGCACAGGGCGCACTTTAGTTGCGATTTCGAGGCAATAATTACGTCCTTTGTACTAAGTGGGGCATTTATGAGTTCCTAAACATTGCACTTTTATTCCTGAGGTCAGCGGGAGGTCTAGGGTTCGATCCCGAGTAACCTGCATGGGGTTTTCCTACTCGGGCAGTGCGTGGTTACTATGCCTCCCCTCCCCCGCCAAGAATAACAAATATGTATTATTAAATAAGCTGGTTGACGATAAACACAGTATTTCCAAAATACACGTTTAGTTATTTTTATATGTATGTACATATTGTATAAAGTTAGAAACAAATGAAGTGATTGCACAAATTCCTAGAAAACTGTCTAATTCAGGGTGGTAACAAAATACAATCTTTTTCAATATATTTTACATACTGAGTAATAATTCTTGAATAGAAAACCAATTAAACGTCTACATTACGTAATAAACTAGTGGAAATGCATCTAAGAACACCCAGTAAGAATACACGTCTCTGCTCGAAAGTTTGAAGGAGGTGGTAGGTGGGATTGATCAAAACATCAAGTCCGTGGGACATCCATAACATTAAAAGCAACACTTACAGCAGACGACTCAATAAGCAGTGTAACTGACCCGTTAGTACAAATGCTAGATGTCTCTCCGCGGCACGGTATCCAACGCTCGCTGTAATTCTTGACGTAGCTGGGCGATGGTCGTTGCCGGGGATGGGCTGGACGTGAGGACGCGCGCATTACCGTGCTGAAAGATAAGTTCCTGCAGCGTGTCGAGATACGACCGGACAAGATTGACCATGCATGACGCATTCGTCATGCTTCCCTGAATGAATACCAGAAGCGATCAGTACGTGTAGGTTATAGTCCCTCATGCCATAATCCCAAGTGTGGGTCGGTAAGGCGAGTGCGAGTAGGCCTACATGATGGATCGTTCCGCTCAACCTCACGTTTACGAACGCGATCACGGCCATCACTTTGTCCAAGGCAGAAACGACTTTCATCACAGAACAGCACTGCTCCCCATTCGCCTCTCCAGCGTGCGCGCGCACACACACACACACTCTCTCTCTCTCTCACTCCTCCCCCTCTCACGAAACCTCGGGAGAGGTTCACACAATGAGCAGGCTTCAGAGGTAAACGTGCCAGAGGAACAAGAGAACGTACACCTACCTCCTACAATCGATTGTTTATTGTTTGTGCAGACAAACGGGGGCCACCGTGGCTATCCACGTGCAGTTGCTGTTCTGTCGGTCAGGGCGGCCCGAACAATCCTTCTGTCCGGGCGCTCGTCAGTGCAGCGAAGTGGCTGGTGGGGCTAGGCGGTTGTGGGAAAGCCCCGTCACCCATGTTCTCTGCCACTGATGGACCGCTGGCACGTCACAGCCCCAAGTGAGTGGCAATTATGCGGAACGTCCAGCCACCCTTTCGGAGTCACACTATACGGACACGCTCAAGTCGCATAACTGTTGAATTGGTGCTCGACGTCGTCTTCTAGGCCTTGCAGACACCCTTGGTGATACACACGCAATGGAATCGCACAGTCAATTGCACTCGTCGTGTTGTGAGACGACCTGCGATAAGACACTTGGTCTAATGGCTGCAGACAGGCGCAGGCAATTGGTGCCCTTGCACTAAAGGTCAGGGGGTGCCCTCTACAAATGAACAGTTTGTGTTGTAACACCGGCTTGGATTGGACGTTTACTAGGTGTTCTTCAATGCATTTCCTCTATAGTGTAGTATACAACACAGGGTTGCAAACCCTATTTTTTCTATGACATTTGATGGCAGTGGTTGCAGATAATATATTTACGACAGATAAACTAGTGTTTTAGCTCCACCTTCAAGGGTACGTACCGCCCGTAAGAAGCATTTTCGGCCGTAGGTATAGTGCATGCTTTCGACTCTTTGTAAAAAAAATACGTGGGCGGAGTTTGTTAATTTAAAGTGTTAAAGACAGTTAATGTCACTGTTAATACAATTCCTAATCTGATGTTCATAAAACAAAAACAAAAAATAAAAATATATTTCAATGACTACTAATACAAAAGTTTTGTTGCAGAATGCGGTCGTATGAGAACGCTTATAAATTTACGGTGCCGAGTGTAGAGTCATCACTAAACACCAAGCCCTCGCATTCGTGGTCATGGCTCCGCACACACATCACACCCCGTTCAGAGGAAAATTTAACTAGAACCGTACTTGAACTCAACGCATCTTAGACAGAAAAGGAATGATATCTGCTTTTAGAACTTTCACTGAAAAAAAAANAAAAAAAAAAAAAAAAAACGAAGGTAAAGTGAAAATGGGTGATATCCTGTAAGAAATGAAATACGGCGCTGGAGCATAAAAAATAGCATACTTTCCATACAGATTATAGATTAATATTTAATTTCGTTTTTATAAACATGTTCTGTGTAATAAAGAATGTAAATTTAATGCATTTCTTCTGAAATTATCAGATACATTCGCGAATGTGATATTCCGTAAATCATGCCATAATAGTTCATATTATAATGCGTTGAACTAACGCAAAATAGAATAAAGGAATTTTTCCAAAAAGTTAACAATTCCCCACATGTATGTAATAAAATATATCCATCTCGTTTGTAAATCAGTTTCCCGGGACTAATGGTAAACATACCGCCTACAATAATGTTAAATAGCTGACTTCCAATGCAAGAGCCGTATTTAATAATAATCTTAACTGTAGCTGAATCCAGCTGAGACTTGGAAGTTGAACATCAACGACTAGAAAAATCATATTTTTATAGCTTCTTGGCTATAATGCCTTCAGAGCCAACACTATGTAGGCATGAGTCTTAATGAAGTTATGCCTTGATTAATTTCAGATGTCCTAGCAACAAGACGAATGCTGTTTGAGTGCAGTCTAAAACAATTCCCAAAAGATTCGCGTCTAAATTTTTTGTTTAATTAAAAAGCAATTCAAACAATATCTGTCGATTTCACAATATTTTAATGCCGACAACGGGGACATTTACAATAATATTTGTTTAAAATTTCACAAATAGTAGTTGTAAAATGAAGAAAAAATGTATCGTATGTGGTGTCAAAGGAACTAATACGTGAAATAAAAAATAATGAGACATACGTAAGCGTTATTCCTTAAAAGGTAGTTGTGTGCATTAGTGTGTAAGCATTATATGGGGATAACTCAAACCACAGTAAAATGACTCATGGATATACTAAGAATTGGTTCAAACTTTACTGTTAAGATTTGCGATGCACTCAAATTTTTTCCTCGCGTCGAATATTGATTCCACTGTTTTTAACGATTAAGAATTATTTATAAACTCTGTAAAACACCTGCTAGTGGTAGACAACTACCATTCAACTTGGCGACCGCTTCGCAGAGCAAACTTTCACCAAGGTTAATTCTACTCAGGTTAGGAACAAAACGAGATTTATTACGGGAGAGTTTGGAGTAGGGAAAATTTCCGCCGCAAGGTGCGCAGTGTTCCAAAATGTATCTTTTAATTGACATTTTAAGCCAAGTAAATTTAAAAATAGAAAGATTTTACTTAGTTACGAAGTTATTNAAATGTATCTTTTAATTGACATTTTAAGCCAAGTAAATTTAAAAATAGAAAGATTTTACTTAGTTACGAAGTTATGTTATATACGATTACTGTAATTGTCCTGTTTTTTTTAACGTAGGAATTAAAGAAAATGTGGTACGCATGCGACACTAGCGCTTACCTAGTGGCGGGAAATTTTTGGTTGCCAAACTTTTAACATTGATCTTCGTAACCTGAGTAGAAGTAACCTTACATTCACTCAGGATTCCACACTGCTGACAACCTTGGCGATTTGACTATTTACTCGCTCCAATCTTGTTTCAGTCTACANAAATGTATCTTTTAATTGACATTTTAAGCCAAGTAAATTTAAAAATAGAAAGATTTTACTTAGTTACGAAGTTATTTTATATACGATTACTGTAATTGTCCTGTTTTTTTTAACGTAGGAATTAAAGAAAATGTGGTACGCATGCGACACTAGCGCTTACCTAGTGGCGGGAAATTTTTGGTTGCCAAACTTTTAACATTGATCTTCGTAACCTGAGTAGAAGTAACCTTACTTTCACTCAGGATTCCACACTGCTGACAACCTTGGCGATTTGACTATTTACTCGCTCCAATCTTGTTTCAGTCTACACCGAGTTTCGTCCTAGTGCTACGATGCCGATCACTCTGATGCTCTTTATCAAAATAAAAATGATCAGTGCTCTCCTACGACACAATTACTTCGAATTCGCTACCAGGTACCTGACAATACTCCATTCGGCGTCTTATGATAAAATATATGCAGCTACCAGCAGACATTTTTTTTTTCAGCAGTTCATTTTTAAAAAAAGCACGATTTTATACATGCATTCATGCACACATATATGCTGCACACGATCATACACGCATGTATACAATCAAATACACATGTATACAATCGTAGATACATGCGTGCAATCATATTTTTAAATAGTCTTCAGGCACGCTGCCAAAATTACTACAATCTACGGGCTCTTCACGGTTGATTGTAACTGCCCCTAACTTACATGTATTTTCTCGGGTGGACTGACTAGCATGCTCCCAGTTGGTAACGACAGAATGATGATAGATCAACGTCATAACGTCGAATTAAAAGTATTAGGTAAACATTTTGGAATACTAAAATAATTTATTTGGCTTCCTTTTTTTGTAAATGAATACGAGTGTAAGAAATGGCAGATTTGTAAAATATTTACTTTTCTAATCATTACACAGTTTCACTTGGCCGGCGCATGAACAAAGTGATCAGACCATGGAAATTTTAACTTCACATATGGTGGAAGAATACACTACGTGCATACAAGTAGATCTTAAGCAAGGCTTTTTTAAAGTGCTAAGTTTACCGTGCACAGACTGCAATGTAAAACACACATAGTTCAGGACTGGGCAGGGATGTCTGTCGAAGGTTGATTACCAAAGCGAGGGAGAACAAGTCGCGCTGTGCGACAGACAGTGTCTGAGCGCGGCCCGCTCACACACACACACACACACACCCCTGGCAACAGGAGCGGGCGCCTCAAGGTCAGTCTGTTCCTGCCCAGGGGCCCCGGTTTTCCCCGAACTGCGTTCTCCCAGCCTTCCTTCCCCAAGCTCGACGGTCTCTTGTGTCCAAGGCTGCAGCCGCCGGCACGTCATCGTCCCAACGGGTTTACAAAGCCAACACCTGCGAGCCGTCATACTCACCGCGGTGGGGGAAAAAAAAAATTCAGTTTTCTTCGTCTACACCGCCTACACAAAGCGAACGTTACAAAGAGAAATTTACACCGCACAGTTAACGGGGGAGTCTTAACGCCATGTTGGATTTATTTATTTCACCATCACTTATTTTTTGAAAAAAAAAAAAAAANTTTTTAAAAAAAAAAAAAAAAAAAAGATACTGTTAGGGTTGATTATATTTTAGAGACAATTATCATTTGACTTCTGTAGTCATTCTCAGTAGGTAATCATTAGTTAATTCCCATTATTCCACGTGGAAAACAAATAAAGGTACCCCAACGATACTACACTTATTCAATCATAAGATTGATATACTATACCTTGTCAAAGAAGAAATTTCAATAATGAGTCCTGGATATATGTCATGACTAAAAAAACCGGTAAAACAATGATGATTTCTATAGCTGCCTCTTAAAAGTCTCGGCGTCACCGCTTTGGCAGAAATTAGTCGTTTTCGTGTCATAATTTCAGTTTCATAGGTATTGTTGGAAATGTTTGAACACACAAAACTTAAAATTTACTAGTTGTTTAATAAGTCTGTATCTAATTTTCACCGTGGGCTATTTCCTGCTTGCAAAAAGGTAGGGAATTATTGATAAAATATAAATAAGTTCTCAACTTTTTACAACAATACGCGTTAGGCACAGTAACGCCGCAACCAAAGCTTAGTGTGCGTTTTACATGGAAACGGCGGGTCCAGGACAGTCGCAACGAGAAATATTATTTTGTTAATTATGTTGTACTGCACAATACAACAGCATCAAAAATTCATAATTCCTGACGGTTAAAAAGTTGTCTACAAATGGCGGTGGCCAACCCTGTTATTTTCTATACGAGGATAGGTACTGATGACAGTTTCCTTTAAGGTTAAAAAGTTCCCGATTTAATATCATAAAACTATGCTCGGAGAATTCTGGTTTAATTTCACTTCGTTTCCGATATTTTGGGAAAATTACATTTTAAAATTTCAATTTTCAAGGGTTTCCCTTAAAATTTAATTTAGGTAGGCCAATAAATTGTCCTATATATTTCCTACTTATTTCTGCATGAGAAATCACCTCACGAAGAACGAAGTATGTCCGTCTAATTCCACCCCACCATGTGTATATGTGTGTGTGTTCATATATATAAATGAAATACATGGAAATGTTACAGCAATGTATATTTTTTGCTACCAAAGTAAAAAAAATAGACATTAGAGAGTATATAAATAATTTATACATATATAAATAATCTATAACGTTTTATTTTTTGCCGCGGGAGCAAAAAATTTACAATTTCATAAAATTTACATTTTTCCCTTATTTTATTTTTTTGCGTTTTGCAGTTCGTTTTCAGATGTACGAGATATATTTTTGGCTAATGCTGAAGGCAGCGTAAGAAATACAGACAAAACATAGCAATTTTTTACTTTGGTATTTTCAGTGCTGCCACACTTAGTGTTGAGAGATCCCCTAAAAAAAAAAAATACATTGAGTTTCAGTAAAGGAACGAAGAGTCTTTCCATTTCCAGGATCTTCAGTGATATTTTTATAATGCTTTGCATAAATAAATTGCATACAATTTCTGGAACAAAGTTAATCTCTTGGGGGAGGGGGCCCTCCCCCGTATTCACCACTGGCGCACCTAAATAGCGTGAGTCCTGCTATGTCACCTACATCTGCCGCGCTGGTATAACGACTTACAGACGCTAGTACAAGAGCTAGTACAACGACAGTAATCGTGTGATATCGGCATTAGCGACCACAACCACAAATGACCCGGAAATGGCCCAACTTTGATTTTATTGGGCTTGTTAACGCCACGCTTATGTAGGTAGGGGGAGAGGCTGACTAGAGGACGGCTTACATCCAAACATAGGCTACCCACACTTACATCTTACACGCGCACTCGCCGTAGCTTAGTCGGTATACGAACTCGGAACCTTTCAGACCGAAGATTAACAACTACGGGGTCTTTGCCAGGGTCGGTGCCGTAATTACTTACCTCGGTTATTGAAAGTGATGAAGTTTGGGTTTGGATGCAGACGGGGAAATATTTGTGTAAGTCGAACACTGCTAAAATATATCGCTAGAATGAGAGCCAGTACATTAGAACCTAAAAACTTTCATCCACACTAAGAGAAAGGTGTGTTCCAGCCAACAAAATATTTGTTTGTATAAGGCGAAAAACATATTTAATTTTCCCCCGCAAAATTTTTCGTTATGAGTAAACATAACTTGAAAAGAAACTAAATTAATTCTGTTCATTTAACAAAATACAGGCTTCAATTAACAAAACTTCTGTGTTGGACTAAAAGAAATTAGACTGCCAACACAATAAGTTGAATCAACTCAACTGTATACATTTGTTTGGCCACTCATTTGATTCCCTTCATTCGAAAATATAGCTCCAGTGTTTGTTTGCATTTTTTATGACATTTGAAATAGTAACAATGTTTGTTAGTGCATATGTTTAATAATGGCATAAACATCCCAATAAAACAAGTTAAACAGGAAACTAAACAGTGATGCTGTAAAACTTGAAAAAAATTATTTGCGCAAGTTGTCCAGTATTCTTACTGTATCTATTTAAACACAATCCCATTTCATCAGTAGTCAATTTAGTTGAGGTTGTTACTAGGACGTAGCGCTTAGGTCCAAACGATCTAGGTTCGAATCTCAACCAGGCTTCCACTTTTTTTTTATACTAACTGAAATTGTTTAACGTACGTAGAGACGAACAAATATTTAGTTCCACCAACCAAATCTTTGTTTGGGGCAACCAAATAAGTACAACAAAATAATTTGGTTACAAAAACAAAATATTTCATTGCCCTATACAAACAATTAATTTAGTTGCGCGAAACAAGCTTTGTTTGTTTCGACAAGACCTTTTTTCTCAGTGGAGAATACGGAAACAACGGCGTAAAACTGCGAAATGCAAAAAAAAAAAAAAAAAAAAAATGTCGCACGCGTCACATTAAGCTGTGAACTCCGTAACCTCTGTATACTTAGTCACAGTTCAAATTTCAAGTTCAATAAGTGAAAACGCTATGTGTCTCGAAACATACAGCAGTTTACCAGTAGTGCTCGTCACAGATCGCATCTCCTGACACGAATTTTTTCTAACAGCTGTCAACATAATTTTGCATAATAAACACTGACATTTTGTGCTGGCGAAAGCAAATCTACTACCAAGCCCGCGTGTGAACCTGTGTAAGTGAAAACACATCATCGATTAGAAAATTCAGGCGTTTTTGTAATCACCTAAAAAATTAAGATGAGATTTTCAATGCCAGTTTTTTTCGAACTCTTACAAAACTGTAAACGTACGTTGTGTGTGCCCAGTTTCGAAGTATGGTTACGGATAACAGAAATCCATTTCAAACTACGCTGACATCCAGGGGATCTGTTCGCTACTTCGACACTCGCGACGGAGCGGTAAATGTGCGGAAATATAGGCCAATATCCCTTAAGGGATGGGGTAGAAACGTCTCAACTGGAGTGCTGTAGTCCAATCGCTGTTTCTTCGGATGTTTTGAAACAAATTTTTGAAAAATCACCCTAGGAGTAATATGTTAGCCTGTTTTTTTTTTAAATAACTTGAATACCATAAGTATACAACTCTGATTTAACTTGAAAAGTATTATATTTTTGAATAAATGAAACTTTAACTAAGTATCTTCTATAACTTGTAATATTTATTTCGTATTCAATAGGAATTAGAAACAGTGAGAGCAGCGATGTTTTGGCAACGGTCAGTAAGAAATTTCACAGTTAAAGTATTGTTTTAATAAAGTTTTTTGGTATGCTATTTGTAAATCAAACGTTGCCTATTGAAATATTTAAATTTTTAGGTAGCTCTGATGGAAACACATTTCATTGTGAGTTAAAACCGGCAGCGCAAAATACGGTACGTAGGCCCTAGTAACATGGTGTTTTTTTTCGACCGAGGAAGAAACTGTCGGCGAAGCTCTCTCTCTCTCTCTCTCTCTCTCTCTCTCTCTCTCTCTCTCTCTCTCTCTCTCTCNCTCTCTCTCTCTCTCTCTCTCTCTCTCTCTCTCTCTCTCTCTCTCTCTCTCTCTCTCTCTCTCTCGGGAAGTTTCGCGTTTCGCACCACTATGAGAAACAGGGAAATTATACATGTTTTCAATTTTATCAAATTTAATTCTTATTACAGCAAAAGTAACGATAATACTTGAAAGCTTCTTATAATATATTTATATGTGATGGCGGGAGGGTTAAAAATCTGAAGTTGGCAGCAGTGGCGAGTGGCGACATGTCACATGGCGTATTGCTGCTGCTTAACGAAACGTTTATTTTTCTTGCTCCAGAAAAAACTTCAAATTACCACATCAAGTTTGAACACGTTGTGTTTTTTTAACCTACATATGCAAGTTACGATGTTGTGATAAATCTGTGTTTCCAAGGCAGTAATAAATATACTGTAATGTGAGTCGAGTCATAACTGCTGCATATGAAAGGGCGTGGCTGCTTCGTAGTAGTTATGCTGGCTTGGTGTGTGTGTGTGTGATTGCAAATATTAGACGTGTGAAATTTCAAAGTTTTAACCCTGAACTGTTTTCATGACGAAGTTAATTATTTTAAAGTAGCGTCTATTTATTTATCACAATGTAACTTCGCCCTAGGTGTTTGAAACACAATTGTATAACGAGCTTCCGTTTTTGTGATCTGAATGTTTGCCACATTCCCAACAAATTACTAAACCCAGCCAGAAAATTTTAAATAAATAATTTATAAACCTATAAAAACTAAGTACTTACGCAAAGAACTATGAACAGAATAAAAGTTATGGTGGGCCTATTTGTGTACATGTTCGCCACTATCTTTTAAGTTTGTCGCTGCTACGTACGAAAAATAAGCGACACAAGTTGCGTGTTTGAATTTACTTTATTTTTCATTGGACTGGTTGCTCCTTCGTTTTAATATTTATTCCAACTAAGGCCTTCCTTTTAACGAAATAACAAAAAAAAAAAAAAAAACATCAATAACAAGAGGTTAAATACTATCTCCCACAGTTGTAACAGGGTTAAACACAGCCGCGGCAAAATATTAACATGTATTATGCAATGTGCTATACCGTGTATAACAAATATGTTAATGTAAAATAATAACCGTAAGAACTATCGTCAATACAGGCATTGTTAAAAAGTCATAAAGCTGACCCAAATATGGCTATAGGCCTAAATTGTGGATATTCGTTTGTAATGGTTTTAAATATGACAAAATTCTGTGAACAGTTGTAAACAGTAAACAATGCATTTGAAAGTTTAAAAGGTAGAAGTTACATGTTTACGTGTAGCGGAAGGATACGTAATTGGTAACCAAAAGTATGAAATTTAGTAGGGCCTCAGAAAAGTGTGAGGTAACAGTGAATGGACTATATCCACATCATACAGCTGGTTGTCTGTAGCTTATATCAGAAACGTCAATCTTCAGAATTTGAATTTTACTTTAGACATACGAACGCATAATAATTGACCAAAAATAATGTAAAAAAATTGCCCCTCCCACAAAAAAAATTTCGGATACATTCCTGCGGAAATGGAGGAAGTTTCCTAAGTCGTGTCTAAAATCATTATATAGTAATAGGGAATTTAGGGAGTTGGGATTCCAATGACTAGAGCTTTGCTGAATGTTTCGATGTTTCTTTGTTACTTAGGCAACGAAAACAATTATGATTTGCAAGTACTTTCGGGATATTATAATATAGTTTTATTTACTCGCTCCCTTAATAAAAACGTCTATAAAAATAATTTTAAGAAGTTATGATTTTTGCTACAGTAAAATGTTTCAAATATAATTTCAGCCAGAAAAAAGAAAATCCGTAACGAACAATATTACCTACTTGTGATTCATCTTTAATTCCTTCTTTGTTATTGATTTGAATTTGCATAATAAAAGGCGTAAAATACGACTTAAACAATTGCAGACACTTTTGCGGAGGTATCCAGGGATTAACGTGCATATCCAGCTCAGTAAATTTCAACCCTAAATCCCCCAGATATTTAGGGCCTAAACTGGTCACGTGGTCGATTTAGTAACCTAAACAGTGGTCTTGTAGCGGTTTCTGACAAGGTTCTAGTTTACATGTCTTAGCAGGCTTTTGATATACCTAAGTTTTTTGTCTGCAAACCTCATAATCTTATGTTTGGTTTACGAATTTTCCTTGAGTGGCGCACACCATTATCCTGGAAAATTTCCGTGATTACGCGCAGTTTTAATTACGGCTGAGGATGACCCTGGTGGCGAAAATTACTACGTGTGAGCTTCCGTTTTCGAATGAACAAGCTGCAATACAGGTGTACGTGACTACATATTCAATATTGACGTGAAAGGACTGCCATCCAGCTCATTTATAAACTTGCCTAGCGTGGCCAGCCTTCTGCGAGCCCTTTTATTGTATCGTGGCATTACGGTGAATTAAGTAATAATACATACAAAGGTTCCTATTCTCTTTAGGTATTTATTTAAAGGATGGATAATTGGGAAGATGCCTGACCACACTTCGCGTCCCCGCCCTCCGGAGTTGGCAGTGGACTGTTTACAATTTGTCGGAACGGTTTGAAATCTGCCAAAGCCAACTGTTCCCCAGTTCCTTGAGGATTTTAAGCGTTTGTTAATATTACACACGCCACTGAATACGGATACATTCCTTATACGAGATAACTGCTATTGTTCTCGAAACGATAGTTGGCCGCATTCCTGTTCACGACAAGCTCTGGCGTGATATTAGCACCACGCACGCTTCACGATCTTCCAGTGGTTAATGTTGTCAAGAAATTTACAAGGAATTTATACTCAGAAGTGATTACTTCTGATACGGATGACGATTTTGTGCATTTGGTGTTACTGAAGGAGGATCTCATACATCCGGCAAAATAAACTATTCAGTAAAGGATGTTAGACTTTTTTTTTTTATGTATACAGAATTTCATAATATTAATATCCATTAGAAAGTTGGAGTTCATTATAAACATAAAGCTGTTGTGGTCACGCGAACAGATTCGCATTCAGAAGATGAACTTAATTCCGACGTCACCGATTCCTTACTCATTAGTACAGGCGTGGAAAATTGGCGTTATTATTTGGTGACGTGCTAGATCTCACTACTCTATATGTACATGAGCACAATTCGTCATTTCACTGGCTACTGGCAACTCTAAGGCGTGATTTACCCGCGTGATTGCTTTACTGTTGTTTGGTTGCTCAACCGTTCAGCTTTTGCTGTTGGCTAAAAGCGGCGTAGGGAAGAGCCACACAAGTTGTCAACCAATGGTAGAAGTCACACGACGTCTTGGAATTTAGTCTGCAGCCACAAAATAACACGAATTTTGCACGTGAACACCATAAATTTGCTGACATTGCAGCATGTATGCGTCTTGCCCATTAGTAGCAAAATGGTAAGTACCAGAAGACCTCTTTGCGCTGGGAACCCAACTGGCGCGCATCCCTTTCGTCGTGCGTCGTAAGGCAACTTAATTTTACTCATGAAAATTTGTAAAAAGGTTCAATGCCATCTCCTATACAACGTTTGCACATATTCCGTTTATTTTGGAGGATCGCATTACGCGATACGTCATGAAAGTTGTGTTCCCAACTAACCTCAAATTTGTGTGTGTTCCCTCCCCTTCATGAAAACATGCTGGAATTTCGTGCAGTTCTTTTCAAACCGCGTATTTCAAACGCAATGTAAAACACTTCACGTTCCAGACAGCGCAAGTGATAATTCCCTGCACAAGCAAGTGGTCGCTGAACGACTGTGAGGCGGTACACATCATCTTCACAGACCGCCAAAGGAACGTGAACACACACACAATTTACCCACGTCGCTGTCAACAAAACACTCGCACATGGCGTCGCTCCCTACTCAGCTTGGAATAGCGCTGACATCACAGCCATGTGAGAGCTCCACACCACTCACTATCACATCACTCACAGTAGACTGCAAAAATGGCTTCAGCTTGTTCACTCTCAATGGAGCACTTCTAATTTCCTACTAAAAGTTATTTTTCAGCCCTCCGTGTATCACTCCACCATGCAAACACAAACACACACACACACACACACACATGCATATATATATACACACACGCACGCGCGTATATATTTACACACACGCGCGCGCAAAAATATACACACCTCAAATCAAGTTTTGCGCCACCGGGATAACTGAGTTACTCGGTTGCTCACGGCCAAAGTATGGGATGAAAATACACACTGTCTATACATAATACCACGCCTTTCCTTCCGATGCTTCTTTGTAATGCTCCTATTTACCCAGCGAACATCCTTCACTAGCAACCAAATTACAGGTGATGCAAAACTTTTTTTTGAGGTGTAAGCGTCAATCAAGTGAATATGTTACAACTAGGATTTACATTTAATTCCCGTACACTAAATTTGTCATTGATCACCGTACACCCTTTGGAAAGTGGGATTGTCCGTACACGCCGCACTTCAGAAAATTATATTTAGTTATGTTGACATGCATAGCTCCTACAGTCGTCGGTGTACACGTGCGAAGCGAGTTTTGCTATAAACGACAACGAGGCATGATTATTGACCCCCACAGATACGTATGCAGGTAGGTGGGGCTTTACGTTTCGTCAACGGCGATGCCGTTAGAGACGGAGCAAGTTGCTCAAACAAGCAGGAACGTGGAAGAAATCGGCCATAGCCTGTAGTAAGGAACTATTCCAGCATTCACCTGGAGTGATTTCTGAAAACCACGGAAAACCGAAATCAGGATGGATGTACCGGGAATCGAACCCGAATCCTTCCAAAGGCGAGCCCAGCGGATAGAAGTCTAGGTTTGGTCATTGTACCCGTGAGTTCTCAGGAAAATTTCACATACACGTGCGACAGTAGGTGTGGAAAAACAACAGATGGAGCTATAGCACGCCAATCTTGATCCGGTAGCCCGAAAACATTGACAGTTCGGGATCACAAAAGCCGAAATGTAGTGAAATCAAACAGTAAGACTTCGTTACAAACTTATGTCACATACTTCCAGTCGATTTTGGGTGATGCTTCAGGTGATTGTAACATCCGCCGGAAGGTGGTGGCAATTGGATTCAATGGACAAGCCGCAGCATAAGTTTGAAATCACCGTAGGGAAGACCACCCGTGGTTCAGAATGGTGCAAAGCAATTCGCCGTTGGACTCTAGGGAAATGGAAGAGAAGCCTGTGAAGTGACTAATAGCCTGTGTGGTATCGTAATCTGAAGGACGTGTATGCGTGTGGCGACTGTACTGTTCCCACTATGAGTTCGACAAGGCAAAACCTGGGATCATGGTGTTATGAGTCTCTTCCTTCATCGTATGGTCTTAATCCCAGGTTTTCGTGCCCGGAGCCATGAATACCAAGCATGTAGCATGTGTGATACCGGATGCCATAAGGCGTCCATAACTTGTTTATCCTATCCCTCCATGAAAACTAAGGTACATAAAATAATTTGGATCATTTAGCAGTACGTACAATGCGGCAACAATTTGGCCCAGAGCCATGAATGCCAAGATCCACAAAACCACTTACGGAATTTAGCACTACCTACATTGTGGCAACAATTTAAAATAGGCTCAAATAAGATATTTGAAAACATGCAAGAGGATGAACTGTGATTGGTCGGTCCAAATTTCTGACCTCGACCAAAGTAAACACATTTGGGAGGAGTTGGAGCACCGAACAGAACGACAGCGACAGTCTTGATCTGTTAAAGGAAGAATAGTAATCTTTCTGCAGAAACCTACCACGAATTGATGGAAAGTCTTCCTTTAAAGGGCTGTGATAGCAGCGAAAGGCAAGTCTTCATCATACTGATAACGTATTAGATTCTCGTTAGTACATTACTTGGAATTAACGGGATTAACGACCGTATAGCGTATTGTTCGCAGCAGCGTGCTACGAGTTTATGAAAAGAATACCATTGACTCGGCCGGTTAATGAAACAGCGAATGAAGTCAAAATATTGCTGAAGTACAACAAATTTCACACCAACTTGTGTCGTTCAACCCTAAGATTTGCAAGTCAGTAGTAGCTTATGGATATATATTTCAGCGTCATTTCACCAAAATTAGATAGATGGCCCAGTTTCTGAGAGCAGAAACAGAAGGAATAAGAACTATTTGACAAAGGAGTGAGTTAGTGAAGAGATTTGGGCAGCACTTAACATCGAGGTCTCGAAAGCCGATGAGGCTGAAGAGAGTTGAGTATGTAGCAGCGCGCCGGAATGGGCGGGCGAAGGAAACGGGAGATCCCCGAGAAAACCCGCCGACCTGCAGCATCGTCCGGCACGATTTACACTTGTAAAAATCCCGAGTGAACCGGCCGGGGATTGAACCCGGTTCGCATTGGTGGGAGGCGAGCATTCTAACCGCTCAGCCACCGTGGCCCCCTTTTACAAAGGCCTTTTGGAACAGAAGCGAACTCCATGACTTCATGGGGGTTCCTCCGGATCTGGAGGTTCCCCGTTGGAATACCGCGTATGTGCAGTTTTTTTTTTTTTACTATTTTTGATAGCTTATTATTAACAACCCCATTTTAAGGCTATCAGGCGGTTTACGGACTAAACATGCGTATAAAATTGGGACACATACCCACGGCTTACCGGGGATTCTAACCCACCGCCTCGTGATACGAATTCAGCGTTTTTGCGACGTAGACCAGGGAAGTTGATTTTATGATATTAAGTTTAGGTAAGCTACAGTAAGTAACAGCGCCATACTTTCTGTCCCCACGAATAATCAAACGGTATAACCTTTGTAATATTAATAACCAATGACTAAATTTGAAAATTTCGAAATTCCTACATTTGAAATCAATTTCGACCTGACGGCCCGAGTCTTACACTATAAACTTTAAGTTTAAAGGGAGAGTAATAGTTCGTGTTTTTTTTTTCTTCAAACAGCGGGACACTCGGATTTGAGTGGGCTCCAACAATTTTGCACCGACTTTCTGCTGACATGTTGTCAGGAGGCTCGAGCTGTCACTGGTCCGGCCTCCTAGCTACACGAGCACAACGCTTCACGACACACGGCCACCGAGGACCCTCAGATAGTTATACTCTAAGGCCAGTGGATCCGGACTGTGCCGACACGTATAATAACGAGAGAAGAAGACACGCGACACGCCCACAACATCGAATTTAACGTTGCACAAAGATCTGGCAGCACTTCTACTATTATGCATCGTACAGTCCGCAGACAAGTCGGCCGGGCAGTTCTGACAACACATCTCGTGCTTACGACTCCTGTCTCGCGCGCATCCCGGCACAAATAGTTCACTCGTAATCAAGCAACGAATGAAAAATCAAGCTACCGCTCGATCGCAGTCCACGGGGTGTATGTGTCGCTCTTTTGGAATGGTCTTTATAGAGTTTCGGCCGTAATAGCTGCATTACCAAGCACGCCGGTCGTCGTCGGAATAATACCCGCATCATAACATCCGGCAGAACACCATGTCCGCACCTGAACAGAATATTCTGAAAGTCATCCTTCAGGGGGCGGATGACATGAATCCAATGGGGAGGGGCAGATTACCAGATAGACTTACGTGTCAAATTCGATTCACAATCAAATTTTTGATTTTTTCAACTTGGCAGGCAATTATTGCTTCACCTGACTGCTTGCAGTGTCTGTGTCTAGTATTATTTATGAAGACGAAGCAGTAATTTCAAGGTTTATGCAGGATCATTCTAAGAATGATACATCGATGAGAAAAAAATTAAAATAAAAACAGAGTACGTAAAACAACCGTTCTGAAATTAAAATGGGCAGAAAGTCACGGTGTAAACGTCTCCAGTAAATTGTTGTAAGCTGTTGTGTTTGATGGCGCAGAAGTCATGTAAAGCATGTCCACAAAAAGAAACACACACAATAGGTCAAACGCAGCACAACGAAGTGAATGCGTCTGACTCGGAGAGATAATGGGAGTAAATGTTTACGAACGAAGAATAGTGTTCAATGGGTGGCAATACCACAATGGCAACGAGGAAATACAAACGCGGTTCCCACAATAAAGTTATCCTGCAAGACGCCTTTGAACTTTCTATCGATATGTACTGTATGAGGCAGTTGCTAACAAGATAATCTTTATGAATAGTGTCTTAGCTCGTCTTGAGATTAAATATTCATGTTTTTTTGCACATCAATTTCAGCCACAAAAGTTTTATAAGTAAGTTGGAATGTTCTTTCTAAAGCATCCAAAATGTAAATATGCTTAAATTTTGCTATTAAATTTTTTTATTAGTGTATGATTTCTAAAACATTTAAATAATTAAATTATAGCATAATATTTTACAGTGTTACAAAATATATGCATTTTTCTTAAATATGCAACATAAATCACCCTTCTCTGACAAATTTTGGTAGTGTGTATACTACTTTTTGATGAGCTCTGCATTTCGCACAGTCAGGTGCCAGGAAGCCACTGACCTTCTGCCTGAAGTATTTATTTGTGCAAACTGACTCATTCTTGGTTGGTAAAGATACCATACTTGTTTACGACAACTACCATTATGGTATGTGATCATTCCTATACATATGTATGGTAATTGTACCATACTTGCATACTACAGTTGCCAATATGGTGTGTGATAGTTCGTATACACATATCTGGTAAAGGTACCATACTTGTGTATTACAGCTACCAATATGTTATGTGATGATTCCTATACATANGTGATCATTCCCATAAATGTGTCTAGTAACAGTAACATTCTTGTACAGTACGTCATCTGCTACCGCGGTCCCAGTATAATTGGAAATAGAGATTAATATCAAACATACAGTAAATAATTTTGGAAACAAATGACCGTACGAGGTCTCTATAATCTATAGTATATAGCGCGCTGGCGTGCGACTGTAATGGACGACGGTTACCGCCCGAATAACACCGAGGGATTTTAGGAAAGAAATTTCCGAAATATTTGTGCACAGTGCCGGTATTTAAAAGGTGCCTATATTTGCAATCGCTATTTATAATTGTCAATTTTTCTACAAAGCGTAAGGGATGTTTCCCTGCCGGTCATGGAATTTTCCCACACTTTTGTTAGGTATATGTCCCTTACGATTAAGGAATAATCCCTTAAATCTACGGCACATTTATTTTAAAGGATAATTTTTCCTTCCGTGTAGTAAGGGTAATTTGCATCCTTTACATGTAAGGGAATTTTCCCTCGATTTTTTTTGCAGTGCAGCCCTAAGTTAGCTTATAACATAAACCGCCCCCTGATTGGTCTCCAGTCTCCAGGCATAAAAGCAGAAACGTAATGAAATCTGTTGTAAAAAAAATCCAGGCATTACGCTGTCGACGTTTAGCTTTAATATTGATAAAATTACGTTCGTCATCAAGCTCCCCCACCCCCGGCCAAGTTTTTGTCATTTATTGCCTTTTCTCTTACACTTGTTGCTCACTATTTTTTCTTCGAACCTTTATGCCAAGTCAATTTTTTGGCCCGATTTTGGTTTTGATCTATTCAGTCTTCACGTAGACTGATAACAATTTTGGAGCAGACAACCTCGTATTTTAAATTTTAATGCCATGTTGATATATTTCTCTTTATAAATTTTTCCTCCGTCTGAATAGATTCTAGAACCATTTTATGCTTTGCTATCGGTCCCCGAATGGAGGATATCTTAGGGTATCATATATTTTTTAACAGTTTTTGAGTAAAACTTTTGGTTTTAAAAGTTTTGTGGAGGAGGGGGGGGGGTGATCTCGTCATATTTTGTAGACAAATTGCGTAAAGGAGATTGCCCTACAGTGTTCGTTGATGCAGTAGGCTGCCTGCCTTGTATTCGTGAGGTCGTGGGTTCTGCACAAATGCTGGTGCAGTTACTATATGATATATGAACCTTCCCAGTCGCCTGCCTCCAAATTAAGATCCTTCCTAGCCTCGGTAAGTAATACTTTGATAGTGCTGTATTTACTCAACCCCAAGCGCAACGCAACTATACCATTGCCATCAAGATCGATGGCAATGTCAGTGGCAGTGTTGTTTAACAACAATAAATTAAAGACTTCGAGGCCTGGTCGCCTTGGTTGGTACCGCGGGTTTCGACCCTTCAAAGGGCCAACAAGCTCGTAAGTCACGACATCCATCACACCGTACAACCGGCAGCAGTTCAAGGTCAGCATGAAGGAGAAAACAAAGACAAGTAGTTCTCGTTTCCTTCCGTGTGTTCTCCGGTCCACAATTTAGCTCTTAATCAACCTGTGACACCATTCGTTTATGCCCCTTCTCTAACCTCTCCTCCTCGAATTCGACAGATGCTGCGATACAAAATATAAACTGATAAAAAGTAAATCCATAAAAAGAAAAATAACAATGGCACGTGTCACGGACTTCTTGTTTTCAATGAAAAGGAATTGGTTTCGTGCCATCAAAATGCGTATTTGTTGGTTGTAAGATTACAAATGACAGCTTGTAATAATAAATTAAGACACAGAGGACACCGGTTTATGATAGCTATATCCACGCACAGAGACACATACATGCATGCGCACACACTCTTTCATTTCAGTTTTCCCGCTGTTAAATATTTTTAAGCATACTTGCTTCCAACTATTTTCTAATTTCACATGTTTCATTTGTAACGATCTAAATGAACAATTGGGGTTAAACATTTCAGGTAATGTTTCTAGGCTCGTAAGACGCAACTTCACGAAGTGTTGTGTAAGTGTGTGTCTGAAGTCACCAACCACTGACACATTCTACCGAGCAGACGGGCAGACAGGGGCTGGCTTGCCAGGTTACAATATGCAGTTACAATATGCAGCGCACTTGTGAACGAGGCTGCTCTTATTGGCCACAAAGATGGCGGGACCCTATTAGCGGTAACGCCTTTGTGCCTTTACGCAGATCCCTTCTGATTCACTTCATACTAGACTAGCTCTGATTTTTTTTTGGTACTGTCAGTTAATGCTAAATCAAAGCTCTTTATGAACTCTCGGATGCAGCCCAGTTCGCCCCACCAAGACTCTCATTGTGCTGTCCACAAGTGCACTACGTTAATCTCCGGCGAGACAGAAGCGATGTAGGAACGGGCCAGCGCTGATACTTCGTTTCGTAACGGCCGCTCTGGAACGCGTGGGTAACTCACATCGGCGCGGCACTGCGGCAGGCGATTTAGCTCGCGTGGATCGTAAAACAAACACGCGTGCACACACGGGCCGGCGAGATAGCCATCGCTCTCGCCGCCCCTTATTTTGCATCTACTTCTCTGCTCTCTCTCTCTCTCTCTCTCTCTCTCTGCGCCCGTCTCTCTCCTTGTCACTCACCGGTTCTCTCTCTAGCTGACCTTTTCCAGTATCTGCGGCGGGCAGCCTTGAGAAAACCCCGAGTGGCCACGCCCAGAATGCGCGAGGTCACGCTGCGCGCATGCGCCCACCACGCGCGCGGGCCCCCGCCGCTATTCCCGGCCCAATCCGCCGTGGTCGCACTCCGGTCAACACCCCGACACCGCCGTGTAGCTTGTTCACGGTAAACACAGCCTTTTTAAAAGCACTACTTGCATTCACATTCAATATTCTTCCACCATATGTGAAATTAACATTGCCATCGCCTGATCACTGTATTCGTGCGTCAGCCAAGGAAAACTGTGAAATTATCACAAAAGTAAATATTTTACATATTTGCTCATTATTATACACATATGCATTAAAAAACCAGAAAGTAAAAGAAATAATTTCAGCACTTAAACACGTTAACGTAACACGTTTAATTCAACGTTAAAACGTAGAACTATTTTCCGTTCATTTTTACCAACTTTGCTGGGCGCATGCCAGTCAGTGTGCCCGTCAAAATATACGCAGGTAGGAGCAGTGACATTTTTCAGAAGTTGATTTCAAAAGTGCTCGCTTCATCATGAACAGCCTCTAGCATATTTTAACACGTACAGTAACCTGGCAGTGACGTCGACACGCACGTGATGTAAAAAATAAATAGTCGCACAAAAACTTAGGATGTTTTATTGGTTTTTCAGTTTTCAAACCACAAACTTAATTTAACACTATTTTTTTTTTTTTAATGTGGCTTTACCAAATCTTTACATTGTTCGACACTAATATTTGATACCTGTGACGTTTCCGGGTGAAATTACCAGCGTAAGCACCACGACTGCCAACAAACGATAGCACGTGCAACAACAGCAGCCAGGCACCAATAGTTTCAAGATGTCCACCATATCACAACTGCAAATCAACCAAATGGCATTTCCATCTCAGGTGACAGGTTCCTGTCTTTCCTTACTAGCACAGAGGTCGTACCAGCGCCATACAAACGCGCACTTTTCATGAATGCATTATTCATTATATAATATTAGTAGCAGCAAGAGTAGTATGAGTACTGATGGCAGTAATATTGGAAAAAATGGTAATCGAGGCATTATTTCAAAAGGCGAGTGAACTGAAGAGGAAATTAAATGAGCGTATTTCTCTACAAAACTGCGAGACTAACTTTTTTTTTTACGATTAACACTTGGAAATCAACATTAGAAAAAAAAATATCCTGTACATAACAACGTATGCGTTGTGTAGCCGAAAGTTCCCTGACAACTATTGCTGTTGGTTCTCTTTAAGTAACAGGTATATACATTTGAAATTTGCATTATTATTTAATGAATGCTAGATTTCACTACCACACATTTGAGCGCAGTTCTTTACTTATTGGCTGTTGGCTTTCATACAATGTCATTAACCTGTGTGAGAGCGTCACAGAACATTGGTCACTCTACCGTTGAATTTTTTATCATTGCATAGAAGAGTCCGTTGGGCGTGCCACACGAATTGTCGATCAACGGCAGAAGTGAAGCGAGGGCAGAGCATCTTTCTTGCATTCTAGTGCACTGCCAGATATTAAGGTGAATTTTTCAGATCTCTGCTAGTAGGTTCTCGGACCTCCTTTGGTGTTATTACAGTGTTTTGCTTTTCAGATTATGTTCTTCGCTAAGTTCTAGTGCACAACTGCAGAGTTTATTCTTTATGTAGCAAAGTAAATCGTTTACGTTCGTCTGTTAGTCAAGTGGGTCTGGCACGCAAACGACGCTCTGAGTCATCACACAAATGTTCTATTGGATTTAATTCGGGGCTGGAGGTCCTGCCCGATTGTTCCCAAACCACGAAGCGACTGATCCTGTTTTACAGACAGGATAAGTATCAAGCTGATACAGAAAACAGCTTATTCCAAAACATTGCTACAGAGTGGAAAGCATGGCATTGTCAAAAAGTGTTTTGGTACATGCCAGAAGCTGATCGATCCTTGATTAAAATTAATTGCCAAAACCCCAGACGATTGCAACACCGCCACCAAAATTCTCTGTTGGCGCAACACAAGCAGGTAAATACCGCTCGCCAGAGATCTGCCAGATCAATATTCTACATTCGAGTGCCAAATCGTGTACCGTAACTCATCATTCCACAATACCTTTTATTGCTTCAGAGTCCAATGAAGTTGTGCGTAGCACTCCAAACCACATCGGGCATTCGCGTGTGCGTGTGTGTGTGCGCGAGAGAGAAAGAGAGAGATAAGTGCCTTTGTGGCATTGTCATGATCATAAAAAACAAGTGCTATCACCTCTCTGCAGAGTCGTACCACTGGCCTCTGTACGTGAGCTACCCTCTGCAATCTCTAATATGGCTGTCTGGAGGTTGGTTCACACAACGCGCTTCAGAGTTCACCGGCCTGGATTAGTTTGTTGGGCCTATCAGAACGATGACTGGGCCCAGTGCTCTCATGACGTTCACACTTGAGAATAAAATTTCTACCAGCGAAACCAAGGCACGCTTAAGGGGTCCATCTACCTGCAACTGTTTTCCACGTTTGCAGACGAAGAGCACAGGGGCGACAGTGCCACGCGCATCAAGTGAGCCATCGTATCTACGCACAATGCTCTGAACTGGCTTGCAGTGTTCTCGCCGTGGAGTGGAGATGTTTGGGAGACTCTTAACATCGGGGTATTGAGAGTCAATAATAATAAAACAAGGTGAGTTATAGAGCAGCATCGGAATGCAAGGGCGGGTGAAATGTGAGATCCCCGAGAAAACCCGCCGACCAGTGGCATCTTCCGGCACGAGCGAAAATCCTAGAGCGACCCCGCCGGGAATCGAACCCGTTGCACCAACGCGACCCCTGTTTTAGTGGTACTGCACATATATGGGACTTTAGCGGTGATCCTATAATTTTATTGGTGTACAGTCTGTAGCAAATTTCGACGTAGGGCCTTACAATAGTTCAGCAGGACTGCAACCAGAATATTTAAAGACGTAACAACCTGAACATGTCGTTTTTGGTCATGTTGAAGTGCTTCAAAATAGTGCGATATGTTGTAGGTAGTACTCCGCACTAGTCTGGACCGTTAATTCTTTCCGTGTGAAACATATTATACGTACGTGAAACAGTTCGTATTGAAAACGTGTATTACAAATACACTGCAGCCCCGTTTACGCGCAAGGTAGAAGGCCGCCGTAATTGCTGAGAAATATGTGAGTGAATGTCCGAATTTATGGGTGGGCCGCTAATATTAATGCCCTTGTCGAACGTACACAACTCTCTCCGTTGACTTATTATGACATCAAGCACATGCACGGTGATCAAGCTTTGGTGCCTTGGCTTATATAATGTCCTAATGGGCAAGTTCGCGGAGAGCAAAGAGATGATCAATGACTTGGACACAGAGTGTATTTCAAGGTAGTCAATAATTTGCATATCTACGGTAATCGAAAATATTTTTTTTTTTCCAAACGACTTACTTTCAAATTTCGAGTAATGCCTAGCTTCCTCTTTGCCGGAAGTAGTACCGAATAAATTGTTCTTGAAGTACGCCGACATCATGACTTGTTACCTTACTCGCCGACTGATCCGCGCCTTAGTACTGCTTGAAAACTTACCGCGACACGCTACTCGCACAGGAAACCCGCCTGGAGCCCCTCAACAACATGTTACCCGCGCGCTCAACACCGCACAGCTCACCGCGCCCACAAAACACCAGTCTTTTAAATTACTTCCGGCCGAACCGATCCCACTCGAACTAATTAGTGTTCACCACGGACATGTTTTGTTCAATAAACTGTCGTTATTATTTACCTAGGGGAAAAAAAAGTACAGTTGCACTGAAATCTAACTTTTTTTAAATGCTCAACGTGTTGGTCAACAAGACTGGGCAGCTTAAATACCTACCAGCAATTTTAATGGATCAAGAACTGTAAACGCAGCACCAGCATTTGCCCAGGGTGCAGATGGCAAACCAGATGAAATTTTCTACGTCTTTATGCTAGTCATATAAGCTACAGCATGACCACAAACGCCCGTGAACTGCTTAAAATTCCGAGGACGGCTCAACTGTGTGCTGTAAGCTTAGCTAAACCCAAGTCACGTCGACATGAGTTCTATCTTAAACTTTTATAATAGGCATGAAGCCTTCCTATTTGAATATTCTTTTTCCCCAGCTAAAAAGCAGGTATTGTACCGAAACAGGCAGATATAATTAGAGCCATTATCTCGCACATATTATCCAGAATACTGACGCCAAGCAATCGTAAAACGGCTGAGTTAATCACGAACTGTCTCGACTCACCGCTCAGACAATCGACAAACGGCTGACAGCAGCACCGGTAGTGACTAGACTGGGGTCTCTAGCAGCCCCGTGGTCCGGCTTGCTACAGACACGAGCATTTGTGGAATTAAAATCTGACGAGCTTGACACACACAACCCAGTGAAGAAAAAAACCAACATTTCCTTATTCACTTCTGCGATACCAAAAACACAAACACTTAATTTACTTCTTCAAGGAGGAATATCATGAACGTTTCACAAACACTGGAAATTGTTACGTCAATTTTTACCAAAACGGACCGTGGTAACTCAAATAAAGAATACAATTTCTTACTTTCATGACCAACATTATAAGTATAGAAAATAACCATCATAACTGATACCACGAATCCCATATTTGAAATTTCATTCTCAGAGTTAAAGGTAAATAAAACGCAATATCACAAAAAAGTTGCAGTCATTTGGGGTAACTTTTTACCATTTAAAGGTAACATAGTACCACAAAATTAATTTAAAACGCCCACCTTGATGTATAAGTAATAGTTCACAATGTTTATTTATAAACAACATGGCAGTGTGCCAGGATTCTTCGAGCATTCATTTGAAATTTAATTAGGCAGGTGGTACAAAGTTGCCCTGACTGGTACAATTTATCCCACATATCTGTACAAAGAAAGCTAATAGTGAAATGTTGAAATATTTCTCCCTGGGTGACCTTGAGCGGCTGGCAGTAATTGGCCGTAAGCTTGAGTAATGCCATATTGTTACCGAATCTGGAGCACCGACTCTCAACTTAATGAGCCAGATACGTGCCGAGCACAAGGGCGAGGCGACTTCGTGTGTTGGCCGCCGGCAGTCTCTCAAGTTCATGCAAAACTTTCTCTTGACAGCCACACGCTATTTCTGTCAGGGTATTTCACAACACTATCATAAGGAAGAACTAGGTGTTATCCCTACACTTAACCTACAAATGACCGAGGCTGTGTTCGATTGAAGTGCAATGTGCAATCACCTATCCTTGATCTCTTCCCGTGTCATGATCCAATCTCCTTTATAAGAAATGTAATGTTGTGAATTCGAACGCCTTTGTTCGTTTCGACCAAGTTTTATTCTATCGAATTTTGCTCTACGTGAGTTTAATTTAATGCGCGATGTTTGCAAGTGTTTCCCGCTGCCGCGCAAAGTTGTAAACACTAACAAATTAAATTTTTTAACAGTTACACATCGGAAAACGATTTAGGGCTCGATACGAGCAGGTGACTCGTGACTTTGGCTAAAGGGGGCATTTTTTACTGCATACGTGCCCTTGCTGTGAATTTGAACAGCGGCAGTTGGCGTCACGAACTTGTACTTTTCTAGGACACGAAGCCAGCTAAGGACCCTTAGATAGTGAAATCGAACACAGTCCAAGTAAAACTTCGAAAAAGGGTAATTCCAAAATATTTTAACTGACATATATTTTTAATCAAGGCCAAGTCAAAGCAAAGCAATCGCCACTCGGATGTTACAATTGCGGCCTTTTACGCAATCAGATAATTTGGATTCCTTCAAAGAACATATTTTCATTTGTATTGTTTCATGGTTAAAAAAAAATGTGCTTCAGATTTTGAGGGTGTATATAGAGTGATTCGCGGACGTCTGCACTGTGAAATCATAAAGTCAGACATGCGTTCCAGCCACGTCCGAGTGCGAACCTTGTCTTTTTTTTTCACGCCCACAAAACCAACCCAGAAGGTAGGCGAGTGCCTTGAGGAGCTATCTTGATGAGTCCGGATGACAGAGGGTTCTAGAAATAACGCGGCAAGCGGCATTCCGCGCTTTCTCGTGTCTCACTTGACAGAGCCGACATTATCCTGACTCACTGTTGCCCCTACAAAACTTCTACCGGCAAACAGCCGCACAGCACCGTGCTGCGGTTTGCATACCTACCAGGCGCAGGCTGAAAACTCGTTTCATTGTTTTCTGGTGCCTCATGACGTGTTCATGACAGGGTTCGTTCACGGTTACTTCCTACTTTTCTGAAACCCTGCTAAATTTATACTTCCAGTATATTCTTCTGCCCCATGCAAACAAAGCTTAACCGAGTTTAGAAAATCACACCACAGGGACAACGCACCACATTCGCCATATTTTTTCTTGGCAAAAAATATACGTGATGTTGGGACAAACAAATATAGTACTTAGTATGGAAATAATAGGTTTTACATAATATTGCAATTACGCAGTATACGAAGTCGAGCTGTACAAACGACATGAACTGTGAACGTCAATTGTAAATTAAAAGGAAACATTACACAATACAAAACGTAACATTTCAGCCTACTGTGGATCGAAAAGAAAACACCACTAACCCCAAAAATTAAAATCTCAGCAAACCACCAGGCTACATTTTCACTTCGGAAGCACGTTATACGCAACGTATTACCAACGCAATGAGAGTGGGAAATTAGGTAACAACTCTGTGAAACTTCGCAAAGTGCCAAGTCAAACAGAAGAAACCTACCGTGGACTACTCTTGTTTTCTTCAGAGGAGTTTGGTCGATTTCGCAAAACAATGGTCGAATATTTTTGTGTGGTAAGACTTGACGTAAGGTAACTCAAAAGTTGTGAGTTTAAGTGTTCCAAACTTGGCTAAGCCATGTATAAGTTGTACAGTTTTTGAACGTAATTTTACGTTCGTCTAGCCTGTAACTCCCCGTTCCCACACCCTAATATATTCTTCTGGCAGAGGCGTTAATAAACTCAGTAATTAAAGAGTAATATATGTTTCAGGAATCGCGCAAGGATGACTGCGTGGTGGTGGAAAGCATATGTTATCTTGGATTTATCCATTTTCTTCTAACTAATCCTCCAAATGCCAAGCCTATAAACACACCTAAATACATTTCTTGACGACTGTGTAGCCTTATTCCTGAAAGATGCACATTCCTAATTACTCCTACTACGAGTGCATGTGGTAAACGTACAAAAAGAGTCGGTGAAAAATGTATATTATCAAATACATTGCCTAGATTAAACATATCTTGAATGTTGAATAGCAAGAAAAGCGACGTTTCGTCCCACAGTACAGCGGGAATCTTCACGGCGACAACGCTGAGTTGAACCCAAAACAATGTTGCCACCATACACTAAAGATGAGGTAGACCGATATCGCTGGCTGCGCACAACCAATCTCCTCGTCCCAACACCGAACTGCTGTTCTGCCAACACGTCTAGCGAAAACGGCGTGGTTTGGATGTTAGGTTAGAAAACTGATTTGTAAACAAATATTTTGAGATTTTTGTATACCTCTTCTAACCAATTAGTAATGCAGCTTGATTAAATTAAAATTGGTAAACGTACGTTATTCGTATAATAGTGCTTGTCATTTACAAATCAAGATATACACAAATACTTTCATCACTGTTGACCATGTGACTTTTGACAGTTTTATTCTTTTGAGCCAGGTCAATGTTGGGTACATGCGCAGAAGATCAATAAGTGGTCAACCTAATCTTTAATCTATGGTTACCACACTAAAGATGTCCACTACAGTTCTGTACAGAAAGTCGCTTTCACAGTAGGCACGCGGCTCCGATTCGGAAGACAAGATGTAGCTGATACATACGTTCACTTCTGAGAAAGAACCAAACACTGAGGTCTTGCACTAATGTTGAGAGTGAATCATAGACAAGCAGTTCCAAGTTTTAGGGACGTTAAAGAATCTAAAATTATTTTCTACGTTGTTTGCATATTACGTAATTTTTCGCTGTGATATGAAATGATTAGTCTGAAAAAAAGTATGACAGTGCAGAAAAATTACTTAAAAAAAAAACTCATGAAGAACATTTCTTGGAAATTTGTTAAAGCGCTTCGTCCGTATAACTTTCCCGATAATATTTTTAAGTCAATAAAGCTACTTGCATGTTAAAAATTTACCGCAAGTGAACCAAGCGTCGCATTTCAAAGATTTTGCAACACGCCAATACTATAACTTCAATGAACACATAAAGCTTAAAAAACAAATTACGTATGTGTTAGAAAATAACATTTTCAAATTTGTAAGAAACAATATTTTGATTTTAATTTCTCATATTTACTAAATAAATGATATTTTTAAATTTATTTCATACTTTTATCAAGTTATCGTCGATACCAAGTATCAAAGTCATATAATATCCTCGAAATGTACGGACAAAATTTGGCTCTTGAACAGCATTAACGTTTTCTTGTAAGTAAGAATTTACATTGATGGCCACCGGATTTTTTACGTACAATAAGAGTGAAATCTGTGCACCAATGGATTGTATTTCTAACAAACTAAACACTGACATGTGATCGACGCACGCGCTCCAGCTAGTCAAGAAATTCATGTTAAAGCGCCTACCTGACGATTGACTACATTGCACCATGTTTGAAATACGAGTTTTGTGACCGAAGTATCAAACGTGCCCCCTCTATTTACCTTGACGAGGACTGAGTGGTACTGCCACTATGCCATGCACGCTACAGATATTATTTTGCAGCCCTCCAACATCGTTAAAAACAGCTTTTCTAAATTGCTATATTTTAACACGTACTGCCAGTACACGAGAGAAACTACGATAAGAGCCTGCACTGAACTTTGCCACAGGCTTCCCATCAGTAGAAGGCTAGGGTCACGGCTTGAAGTTCCGTAGGCACACGCGTCACGACAAAAACACTGAACGCCAGGCGACAGCCTTGCGCGTTGCGGCGACGGCGCACTTGATGCGAGTGTCAGCGTCGCCCCTTATCGTTCCCGCAAGCGCGGGAAACAGCTACAGGTAGGCCGGAGCCTTAATGCTCATGTCGACAGAAGGCGAAAGGATGCGCAGCGGGCTGTGAAGATGAAGCAACTAAGCAGGGTTGTCAGATGTGTTAAGTCTGTTACGGAGAAGTATTTGCGAGAGCGCGTTCACTTTCTCGGAGCTCAGTGCGGGGCTGGCGTCAACGCTCCGCACGGAACAAGGCGCTTGCGCTGCTTGTTTGAACAGAACGCCCGCTCGCAGTTTCCTCCCCGTTGCGCAACGGCTCGGGGCGGGGCGTGAGTAAGCAGGTAACGTTACTTGCGGCCGCTTTCACCCGCGCCGCCTGCACGGGCCTCGCCACTCCGCCCTACTGCCGAGACAGCGTCTTAGCGCTAAGGGCGGCCTACGTATTTTCTATTCGCAGTATCTTCACCATTTTTGAATCAAACTTAATGAAAATCACGCTATGCATTACGTGTTAGGTCATGCATCACAAGCGTTCCCTCAAGAGTTTGCAAACGTCAAAATGGCTTGAATTTTTTTTTATTAGCAACCATATACTAAGCAAGAGTTGAGACTTTCTGAACACAAAACTCTGTTATAATCCCTTCATAAGCATGGCCTGCCTCGCGCAGGGTTTTTAACAGTCATCTGCTTTTTCATGCGGCGTGGGGTGACGGTCTTGTCCAACAGTCGTAGAGGGCCAACGCCACTGTCACGACTTTTGTAAAATGTAAATACGTGTTTTTTTTATTAATATTAAACAAACTACTATAACATCAAAGTAACGGGGCTGGTAACGCAGTTGCGAGTGCTTTCTAAACACAGGCAGCCGTTTCGAAACAAAACTGCGAGTGGGCGGCGTGTGGTCAGTCGCGGTGGAAGTGGTTCGCTCCACCGTCTTCCTGCAAAGCTGCGACGTCACCGCGCGCTGACCACGGCGAATTCCTCTGAAACGACGACTGCGCACACAAGCCGCGCCCGCGAAGCCTGCTTTCTTATCACGAACCGTGTTCCTTACTGTTGACAGTGGCGCACCCACGTTTATAAGTCTATAACGTCACGTGGAGCAAAAAAATGCGCGAGTCCTACTTGCAATATTCAAGGACTTACACAAATTCAAATGTTGATAAAAGGTTTTTTCACGGGAAAGTGAGCACTTTTGAAATGAAACGTTGAAAAATGTCACCGCCCCTACATCCGTCTATTATAACGGGTGCACTGACTAGCTTGCGCCCAGTAACGTTGGTAACGACAGAGGGAAAGTAGTTCCGTGCTTTAACGCTAAATTAAAAGTGTTAATTAAACATTTGTGAACACTGAAACTATTTATTTTGCTTTCTGTTTTTTAACGCATTTAAGTGGAACAATTAGCAAATTTATTAAATATTTACTTTTACATTAATTTCACAGTTTTACTTGACTGACGCATGGGAAGTGCTGAGGCCCATGGCACTGTTAATTTTACATGAGTGGAAGAATACACTATGTGCATACAAGTAGATCTTAAGCAAAGCTTTCAAAAGTTCTCAGTTTACCGTGAACAGCCTACGGTAACCACGTATACAATTGTAAATAATTAGAAAATGTTTTAGAAATAGTTCTTAGCAGTTAGTAAAGGCTTGCTTTCCTCCAATCTGAAAACTGAACTGAACGTAACGGAAGACTTAACATTTTATTTAATATTTTCAATATTTTTGAAAAAGTGTCACGTGCCTACAAACGGATATATATATATATATACACACACACACACTTATGCAAATAAATAAAAAACGGAATAAAAGTTACGGTAGGCCTATTTGTGTGCATGTTCACCACTATATTTTAAGTTTGTCATTGCAATGTACAAACAAATTTAGCGACACGAGTTGCGTGTTTAAATTTACTGTCTTTTTCGTTGGACTGGTTGCTCCTTTGTTTTAATATTTGTTCCAACTGAGGCCGTTATTTTAACGAAATACCCCAACGCACATTAATAACAAGAGGTTACATACTACAGTTCTTCCCCACAGTTGTAACAGGGTTAAAAACAGTCGCGGCAAAATATATATCGCATATAACAAATATGTTAACAATGTAAAATAATGACCGTAAGAACTATCGTCAATACAGACACTGGTAAAAAGTCATAAAGTGGACCTGAATATGGTCATAGGCCTAAATTGTGGACATTCGTACGTAATGGTTTTTGAAATATGACAGAAATCTTTTGCAGCTGTAAACAGTAAACAAAGCCTTTGGCAGTTAAAACATAGAAGTTACACGGCAGTGTTTATGTTTACATGTAGCGGAAGGATATGTAATCGGTAACCAGAAGTAGAAATTTAGCAGGGCTTCAGAAAAGTGTGAAGTAACAGTGAATGGACTATACCATAAATATGTTGTTATAACACAAAGTCTTATTTTTATGTGCATAAACCATAAAGAAACCGATTTCAGCGAACTATTACACACGTCAAATTTTACGTAAAGAATCCCGCACACAGAAATACTTTTTCCTAATTCGCTGGCAACATCAGTGTTAATACTCCAGTAACTGTTTGCGTTGCAATGCGCAAAGAAACAGATTGTTTCCAACCAGTGGTATCTTGGTTCACCTAACTATAGCTTGGTGTGTAATGAGCTGACACCTGGGTAGGTGACGTAGGAAATGTCAGCCCACACAAGGGTCTCCCCAAGAGGTTGCTGGCCGCTTTCACCCAGCCAGAGAGAGGCAGAAACCGCACGAGAGTGAGTGCTCGAGGAAAGTGCGGTTCCCGGTACAGGGCGTGGCAACACTTCCTCTCTGGGCAATCAGCGCCCTTCCAGCACTTTCCAGCGCACGCTACAGCCGTGCGATACTTCCATAAATCACTCACGATACGTCTTTGCTTTTGTCGCATTGCGATACGATGCCGGAAATTGTGGCAGCATGTTGTGATATGAGCGAGTAGCGGGCCTACAACGCCGTATCTAATCCACAAACCGAGCGTGTTTGCTCGAGGCAATGTTTCCAACTCGTATTAGGAAGGTCCTGAGTTCGATATCAGCCACCTACACTGGCCTCCTGATGCCGCATGGCTAAACAAGTCGGTATGGTAGTTTTGTCTCCTAAAGTTCGTATTACGGTGTAATTTCCACCGGTAAAACCAAGGATTACAACACAAATTTTCATAAATTACTGAAAATGAAAACATTTACATGTTCTCGCCTGAGGAAGGGTCACGTATGAATAAGCCGGCAGCTCTACCGGAGGGACAAACCTGTCGCTCCGGCCAGCTCATACAATGGATGAGGTGAGATGAGATAGAGGTGGGGACCCAGCGGAATGAGGGAAGGGGAAGCAGAAGAGCCCCGAGAAAACCCCCCACACTACGGCAGTGACCACCAACCTCGCATGAGAACTTCCGTCGGGGCTTGGGATAGAACCGGGGACCTCAGAAGTGTGAGGCCCATGACTTACCAACTGAGTCAATAATATCCCTGTATACTTACAGGAACTGACGGCACTGAAGCAAATCTAAAGCCACGTGTCTTGCTATGCCATTAATCGTTCCAGAAACTCGAGTAAACTTCATCCACCCTGCACAGATCCAGACGTATTAATGCGAATAACGGTAGTTAGGCAACTGCTTTGGGATGTGAAATTTGGTGCAGTGTATTTACGCTGTTGGTCACAGCGAACGTGCTAAGTAGCTTAACTACAAGACCTGAAACAAACAGAACAATTTAACTCAATTACACGAGGGTTAATGTCGGCAAGAAAACTTCGCTAACCATCCTAATGTTGCTGTTTGTTGTCGTCATTCGCATAACTGGTCTCCATTTTGTTAGTACTCATTATCGCTGTGCTCCTAAAACTTTTACATTAGCGAAAAATGTGTGATGAGCGGCTCTGCCTGTCGAACCCATCTACAGTGCACGCGGCTTTAAAACAACGTGATACATACAGCGTAGAAAAAACATGCAAATAACGTTACGGAGATCGTGCAAAGCTTTTCCTAGCCAATCAAAAACAAGGATACCTAAAATGTAAATAGTTTTTGCACGCATGAAAATGTTTTTACGTTGGAAATGTGGACTATTCTGATTTTCGACGTTTTGTTGTGTTTCGGAAGTTATTTCGCGAATCACGTGTATGTTGCAGAAAATGACGGCATTTAGATTAAAAACACATGACGGAATTTTTGTTCACCGTGTACGGTAGATTACAAATCCACAGGAAACAACAAACAAAGCGATACAGTTACATTTTTACTTGCACAAGTGTACTGCCAACCCCTCACTTTTAATGAATGGGGATTGATCTTGGAGCCCATATTTTTGTGCTTTGTACTTCGTCGTTTAATAATGCAGTATCCAGAAACTCAGACATGTATAGTTCATTGTAGCAAAAAAACATCTGCTTCAACTACACTTTCAAGGGCGATTTTCACCCCTTCGAAATATACTCAGGCTATATGTCGTGTAAATAGGCCTATTTTTTGATGAGGAATCACCTGCCGAAGTTTGTCGGTGGAGTTCAGTTCCACTCTGTACATTCACCACATTGGAATTTATTTGAACGGCTTTGAAACAGGAAAAAGTAAAATGATACTGACGGTGGCGATTTATGAATATACACGATTTTAAACACTATTTTAGTGCTCTGTTCTCAAAGGTAGTCTTAATTCGTTCAGTCAGCTTTATTTTATGGGGAGAGTTCAAAACTCCCATTAGTGTTTATTTTATTTTACTTGTTACTGCGGATTATAACTAAGTTAAATAATAACATTTTGCAAACTAATGTAAATCACTCCAAGACTTGAAAAAAATACTTGGGTACTTCCCTCTTTCACAGGTTGAAAAATACATGAATAAGCACTGAACTGTTCTAATCCTACTAATATTATAAATGCTAAAGTCTGTGTGTGTGTGTGTTTGTTACCACTCAGCTCCATAAAGGCTGAACGGATTTTGATTAAATTTGGTATGTAGGTACTTTTAGGTCCTGGAATAGGAGATAGGATACCTTTTATCCCGGAAAATTGCACTGTAGGGAATAACAACAAAACCTAATTCTGCAACGGCTGGGAACATGACCGAACTCAGCTCCAAACGGCTGAAAATAGAACATATGATACTTTTTATCCCGGAAAATTGTACGGTTCCTGTGGAATAGCAACAAAACGTAATTCTGCAACGGCTGGGAACGTGACCAAATTTTTTTTTCCTCTGGTGTCAGAGTTTATCAGGCCGCCCAAGGTCCTCTGAAATGGCTCGACGACTGCTATCAATCGATAACAACCGGGACCGAATATTTAACGTGCCCTCCGAAGCCCGGAAGTGCTCAGATGTTATGCCACTAAACGGTCACCCATCTAAATGTGTGACGCTGGGAACGTTGCTTAACTTTGGTAATCGATTAAGATCCTTCAGCAAAGCGCAAAAAGTAGTACCTGGGTACACTTATTTCTAAAGCTACAACTTGATGAAACTCACGTTTTGATTTTCATACATCGACGCTGTAAAGCGGAAATGTGGTAAATACGCGATAGTTGCACAGATACACTCCAAAAAACAATACCCTACTTCTTGGCTATCGGGTAAAAAATATTTCCTTCCTTTTGGGTTGCCGTAATCAGTTAAAAACCTAGGTCAACATAGTATAATTTCATATTTCTGTTTTCACATAAATAAATTGTCGTTTCCCAATTTATTTATTAGAGCATTACTGTAAAACTCAATTGTACCCGGGCGAAGCCGGGCCGGTTCGCTAGTTGTCAATAATAACAAAGTGATAAGATGTGTCTTGTTACAAGATTCTTCCACCGAGGTTCACACAGCAGCTGGCATACCAGCTCGTACACCAGGTCATATAGAAGCTTGCATAGAGCAAGTACGACAGCCGGTATCGTGCAATATCGGCTTCAGCAAGCACGGCTAAGGAAGACCACAAATGCGCTGCGAGAACGCCATTTCGACAGTCATTTCTAGTTGCCAGCCCACCAGGCGCCAGCCGAAGCCGTAGGAATCAGCACCGCAGCCCGACCGGTGCCAATCAAGCACAATGCACGCTCCACAGCAACACGCAATCAGCAACCGAGTACGCTCACGTCAAAGGTAGGTAGACGTGGCGTAGCATCTCGTCGACGGAGCAAGTTGCCCCGAGAAGCAAGAACGGGGTAGGATTTGGACATGGCCTGACGTAAGGAACCATCCTAGCATTCGCATGGAGTAATCTCGGGAAATCATGAGGACGGCTGGACGGGTAATCGAACTCAACTCAGGTTCTCCCGAAATGGTTTATCACTGTAACACCTCGCTCATTCTCACGTCAAGGTAAGGGACTCCCGTTGTTGCTTCCGACTGCTCGGCAATTTTGTACGAATGCCAAGTCATCCATGTGCGCTTACCTATTATTTTGTGCCTCGCGGTGCGCACGCTAGGGAATTGTACGTGAACCACAGCTGAGTGCAGCTATATGATCCTCGCCTTCATTCGTGATCACGGAATTGGAGCGTGGAGGTCAATAAACTTGAAATGATGGAACGTAAGGATATCTCGTTAGTGCTGAAACGCGGCCGGGGAACGGCAGTCAGGTACGCAGACCGCGTGGCCAGGTTTGAAAGCCGAGCACGTCTCGCGCTCAAGGGGCTACGAACTCCAAAGACGTCTAGATCCCGATACCTGTTTCGCTCCTCCCAAATATTCGCACACCCTCCTCTCTGCGTAGTACCTCCCACATCTGTTTTTAGACCGCGGATCCTAAATTTATGCCGAACCTCTAGCAATAAACAACAGTTATGTTTATGTTTGTTATAAAAAAAGAACATCAAATAGCAGTGCAATATTTCAAGACATAAAAATATAAAGTGAACAAAAGAATGGAAAGCACGCAAAGGCAGAGCATATAGTCTATGCGCAGTTTCTTCACACTTAATTTTATTATTTATCAATAATTTCATTTAATTTGTGATTAACATGAATAAAACTGGGAGAAGATATGTGTGTTGGTAATGCCCAGTAAGAAATAGTTCTCATGCAAAATATTATTAAACTGAGTGCGCACGAATGCGGTGCATTGTCCCTTTGGTGTAATTTCCCATAGACTCGGTTAAACTTTGTTCGCAAGGGGCGGAGGAATATGCTGGAAGTAGAACTATAGCAGGGCTTCAGAAAAGTTGGAAGTAACTTGAATGGTTCATAAAAGGTAAAACGCTCACTTAAGAAGTGCGAGACACAAGGCCAGGATGCAAGGTTATCGGTGGCGGTACTCCCACAGACGCCAAGCTCACGTTGTTGGTCCCTCCCTGTCCAGCCTACGACGTAACTCAAACATTTCCGAGCTCCTAGCATGTCTATAAGTGAACACATCACAATATCGAAACAGAAGTGTGATGTAGATGATCGAGATGGCTACAACCATGGTATGGCATAACTGCGGGTTGATATCAGAACAAGAGTGGGTTTAGACTTTCGGCTTTTGGGAAAAGAGGGGGGGGGGGGGTCTCATTTCCCCCATTAAGCAGGTACAGGTCTATAGACTTTCGACTCGTGGTATGGGAGGAGGGCACTGTCTCCTCATAATTTTAGGAAACAATGTAAAATTAATAAAATAAAACCAGTTTTTTTAAACAATTCTGGTGTTATTTCATGTCAGCTTTAAAACAGCTTCATGTCCGTCATAGTCATGACCTTTGTGACTCGCCCTACGGATTCGCCCCAGTTTGAGAACTTCCGATAAGAGAGACATATCGTGTTGGTATGGAATTATTATATTGACGGAATTCCTCTGGAGGAAGCATGATGATGATGAGTTCTTAAATTCGGGACGGCTTGTCTATAACAGAGTTTTCCCGGGGAAGCCGATAAGTCCTAAAAATGTTGCAGGATTCCAAAAAAGAATGGCCAAGAAGGAAACAAAGCAGTAGTTCGAGTGCATTGGCTTTGGGAGGGGGGGAGGGGGCCGGGAAACGACGCAAAACAAATATTCGGATTTTGATAAGAGGGGAAATCTCGGACAATATGCACGCAAGTATGTAACAGAGCCAATAACTGAGTGCGAAGCGCTTTGTTCATGGGAGCGAAAATGTTGTAGGGAGCTGGCCGCCCGTCACACCCAGCTGCCTCGTCTTTGATGCGGGGCGCGCGGGCAGAAGCCATGTGCCCGCGTCGCTAACGGCAGTTGGACGGCTGCCCGCTGCGCCGCAACGCCTGGTTCTGGCCCGCCGTCGCGACGAGGCGAGCTTGCAAGCGCTGCCTCGCACAAGCGAGGCCTCGCCAGGCTACGTCAGCTCTGTGCTACTGCTGAGGTCGACCATCGGAAAAAATTACCTCCTCGTATAGGCTGTCCCGGTCAACTGAGCACATTCGAAATTCTACTTGCAATTTCTTAAGGAATGTTGCTATGTTAAGACATCTTGCCAATTGTTTTGTTTAATATATTTTTGTCTAAAATGCAATATTGAAATTTACATATAACAAAAAAAGATATTCTTAATAACTTTTTATATCAATATTTTCTAAGAAAGTCGCGTCAGAATTGTTTTTGTTTGAAATAGTTATCTTTAAAATTAACGCAATGAGAAGGAATTTCGTTTAACACTGTTTCCCCATTTGAAGTTCGCGGCTGCCGGCTTGGCAAGCAGGGCCGTTAAGATTTACTTTTTCATTATGCATTTTAACGAACGCACCAACTGTCATGCTTTCAATAAATTTGGCGGTACCGCAGCAAAAAATTGTTCGATGTCTTACGAATCATCACCAAAAAATCACTATTTTGTATTTGAATGAAATACTGTTCATCTTGTAGAAATACTTGTAAGTACTCTTTCCTCGCGTAGAAGACTTTGATTGCACGGTTTTTGCATTATGGCATGTCAAAGTTTTTGGAACATAGAAATAAAATAAACGAAAATATTTACGGATAATTTAACACGGGTAATTGTAAGGTAATATTTTAATTCTCCTTAACGTATGCTTAGCAAAATTTATTTTACAAAAAAAAAATCATAGACAGCTAGAAATAAAAAATATGCAAAATGTCCTTTTTTAAAAAAGAAAATTTTAAAAATTGCGAAAACATTTTATTGCGTGATATTTAAGTATTCTTTAAGTAATTCATCCCAATTAATTAATTTCGGTGAGTTAGTTTTTATTACCTGTACGTCCCAAAAACAACTAAAATTGTGATTCTGGCATTTCACTAGGCGGTTAGAATAGGTCCTTTCTTTGTAAACAAAAATTGGAGTAATCACGAATATTTTTGTTGAAAGGAAACGAAACGAATGACTTATGATAACCCCTCAGGGCTGTTCGTAACCACTGTTCAGGCTCGCCGAAACGTAAGATGGCCTGCGTTTACTCGCACACCACAGGCAACCATTCTCGTAGACATGCGAGAATTCTCGCACACTCGGCACCACCACCTTCCCGTAAAACAACATGTGAGATCGTGGGCAGGTTCAATTCCCGGCGGGGATCACTCCCGGGTTTTCGCACGTGGGGGATCGTGCTGGCCGATGCCGCTGGTCGGCGGGTTTTCTCGGGGGTCTCCCGATTCCTCGGCCCTTGCGTTCCGGCGTTGCTTCAAATCCACCTCGCTTCAACCTCATCGGCTCTCAAGACTTCGTTGTTACGAGCCGCCCAAGTCTCTCTACTCCGAGCGCAGGTTTACAGAGTACNGGGGGGGGGGGGGGAGGAGGGCGTTGCCGGCCTGCAATTACGACCAAGTCCACACATCTGACTTGCAAATTACCGGCCGCTTCAGAGAACCTGCTCGCTACCTTCCCCACCACCCCTGCCCCAGCCACAGGGCAGGGCCTGGCGATTACCAGGAATCCAGTCCAGTTGACGCGGTATCTTCGACGCCATCTTACATGCAAACATTTTTCGCCATCATTTTCATTTCTAATTCATGTTATAAAGCTACTTCTGATATGGAATCACACAGGTCACAGCCCTGCACAGTATTAAATTAATGATATTTTGCTGCTACCAACAACTTTACTAGCTGTAATTATGAGATCTCTAAAGCTCTCTCTCTTTCAACAAGAAATAATAATAGACTGCGCACATCAAATGTACACAAATCTATGTAGGGACAGTGGCATATCTGGCAACTAATTTACACTTAAAATACGTAAATAAACAGAATTTGAATTTTTTGGAATATACCATTTGCATGTTGTTTAAATGTCAGGCANACACTTAAAATACGTAAATAAACAGAATTTGAATTTTTTGGAATATACCATTTGCATGTTGTTTAAATGTCAGGCGTTGCATTACACGTATCATTAGGATCTTTATGCACAAATTCCTCGAAAACTGCGTGTTTTAGAGATACAACACACGACGTCCTTCGTTTAGTAATACTCTGGTTAGTAATCCGTCCTTGAAAAACAAAACGTGNTTTAGAGATACAACACACGACGTCCTTCGTTTAGTAATACTCTGGTTAGTAATCCGTCCTTGAAAAACAAAACGTGTTTCTGCGTCAAGAAATTGAACGCGAAATAAGAAAGTCAATAACGATACATGCAAAGGATGATAGGTTTTTCAATGGCGACAGATCTCTCAGTTGGCCATTATACAGTCACAGTGTACCATTTTAATAAATTTCTGTAAAATTTGCAATCAACGCGTGTTTCTGCCCCAAGGCGTTTGTAATTTAGTATGCGAGTTTTCTACGTATTTTATCATGACGAACCAACAGCTGCAGGTTTTCTGTTTTTATTCATTTGCGTCGTGTATGCACATGCAACTTATTGAATGACCGAACCGTACTTTTAAAGTCTTCTGTAGATATTTGGTATGGATATATCCATTAAATTCTTACAAAAAATTAAATTCTTTAAAACTGAAACGATAAAAATTTCGAAATATTCACCTAGTATATGGGAACGAAAACACAAAGAGCTTTATGATATTAAAATAGCGGCAAGTAACTCGTAACCCCAGCTCGGCAGACAATAAATATAAGAGATTGCGGCAATCGACCTTCTATCTGGGGCACTCGTGACTGGGCGACATGACGTCAGCCCAGCCAGTCTCCTCGAGAGCCACAGGTGGCTCGAGGCTGGAGTTGATTCCACAGACTTCTACCGTGACGGCAAATGTTCCTCCGCCACGGCATCTTACAATATTACGGATAACCCAACTCAATAAAGTTAATTCAATCGCATTCCATTTCACGCCTAGCGCTTTTATTTGGCGATTTAGCTTCCCAGGAAACAAACATGTAGCCTCCGTTCCGTGGCTCTAGCTGTTTACCCAATTCAGCAGCATGGCGATCGCAGTAGCCAAGGACACTTACGCAGAGGAACATGGTTAAAACACATGCACCTTCACGATGAACTAAACACCTCTGAAATTAAGCCCTGCCCTGTCGTAAATGCACATGCTTTAACTTTCCGCAAAAACCAACTGCAGTACTTGCATCAGTGTTGGCGGCGATTTAGAAAAAGTAGTTCTGTGTATTGACGTATCACCGAAAGCGTAAAGTTTAAACTGATGGCCGCTGCTATACTGTGTTATACGGGCAAAATTAATAACTGACGTAATACACATATTTTCGTTTCTAACAATTTCAGTGTCGCGCGGCAATGAAGATTTAAGTTTTTCTTGGTAGGACGCGTAATGGAAATAAATAATTAATTTACAAAAGTGTTCAGTGAACTATGAGCCCCCTGCAGTACGCCTTGGGCGTGCACGGCATTCGGACTGAGGACCCAGCACCCTCATCAGCAACCAGACGGCGTAGGAGAACTGCAGCCTCGCAGCAGGTACGAAAGCCGTGGCGCGACCAGCACAGTGGCTGCAGCTGGAATTCAGCCAGCTACACTCAGCGATGCGTGCGGATGAGGTCACCCTACGCGCCTGTTAGGTTCTCCCGCCGCCGAGCTACGCTCTTTTTTAATGGCCTGGGTAATTATTCGCACAGCCAAAATAATAGAATACTGATATTAAAAAAAACATTGCGCGAGAGGAAATTAAGAAAAAAATCTTTTTCTTCAGTCCAAAGACTAAGCATTCGTTTAACTATTCATTCTTCACTGAAGCTATCTCTTTTGGGATCTTACTGTATCTCGCTTCTTGCCTTACCCCCACACCCCTTGGAAGGTAACAATCGATTATTTCTTCGGGTTGCCTATTAATTCTTGATACATAACTGAGTTCTCTTGCACTTATAATATTATATCATGAAATACATCCTACGAAATTTGTTTATCACCATTCCTAAGTTGATGCCTTAATGTTCCACCTTTGATACTTCGTTGAAACTTCATATCTAATGTTTGGATTTTCATCCGATTTTTTTTCTCTCCTATAATTTAATACAGTACTTAAATATATCAGTTCTGCCATAATTTCACAAATCCCCTAAATAGTGTTTTGTCACTAATTTTCTATTCTCGATGTTATATATTTGTGGAAATATTACCTAACTTATTTACTGTGGACATATTTTCAACATGATGGCTACAGTATACCAGAATCAAATTCCCCTTGTGACTTTTCCAGGGTTTCCAGATAAAAACTACCAACAAACACTTCAAGACTCTTTCAGCGTCTAATAAAAAATTTATATATTTTATAAAATCTTATTACTCAGATAAAATGTTTTTGAAAATAGACAATAGTGCTAGGAGCAGGCCTGACATCCTTTTTTTTTACAACACAAATAACATTTCTGTGTATGATTTTAAAAGGGCTTTTTAGGCAGCTAGTGAGAATGTTTGGCTGTACAGAAAACATGCTATGTTAAACTATATTCAATCATTTAATTTCCAGAACAGTCACCCACTTTCGTGACTCTTCAAGGCCTTCCCTGGCCATTTTCGAATTCCCTGGTTCCCCAGGTTTTTCACGCTTTTCGGATATATAGGTAGGATCGTTCCTTGTTTCTTGTTAGTGCAATGATTATGGGAAGTTTGGCACAACGGGACCTGGGACCGGAGATCGGAGCTGTTCGTGCTCTGTCATTCCGGTCCCCCGGCGGCAATTTTCCCCTCAAAAAAGCACCGAGCCTCCCACTTGCAAAAACGAGTCGCAGAAAGGCAATTTTCAGCCTATTCGGGGGCTTTGGGATGCTCGCTTCTCGAGGATAGAGCAGTGGCTGCCATTTTGTTTTTATAGGCATAGGGTATGCCAAATCTATATACAGGGTCCAGGGTCCGGAGTCCGACCTCACCATCAGCCATCTCGTCCACCATGTTGTATGTCAGTGACACTTGACCTTTGACTTTAAACCCAACAATTTCCCCCCGAAAAATAAAAAATTTCAAAAGAGTCATTAAAATATTTATAAAAAATAATTTTTAAAATAACTTAAAAATATTACAAAATTAAAGTTTTAAATGTTTGGGTTTAGATGGGACGAGTGATTTGAACCGACCAGGCACCATATTATCACGTCACCCACCAATCANACAATCATATTGTACCCAAATGACCTTGACCAATGACCTTGACAATATAACTGTGACCTTGAAAACAAAAACTCGAGGAAAAATTGTAAAAATTGAATATATTGATAAACGTCAGCGAGCATATTACATTACTGACTACTACCGCCATATTATATCCAAGTGACCTTTACCCCAATTACCTTTGACCTTGAACTTAAAAATTTGTCAAAAATCCCAATTTTTTTTATAAAAATTTGTAAAAAAAAAAATTATTAGAAATTATTTTTCTCTATGTTTAAAAAGTTACATGTTAAGAGGTCCTCCACAGCACCACGTCCAGCAGACGACCGACCCCTCTCATGCCCATTACCAAAAACAAGTCTTTCATTAATTTTTTGGGGGAGGGGGGGCCTTTTTTGATTTTATAAAAAAATTTAGAATTTATTTTTGGGTGTAAGGTTATCCAAGGTCATGGGCACAAGGTCAGGATCACAGATGTGAGGTCAAGGTGAAGGTCATCCAGATCTAACATGTTGGTCGGAGTCATCAGTGCCACCTAGGTGTTGAAAATGTAAACAGATGTAAAACGAAAAAACCAATATGGTGGGTGAAAGGCATTCGTCAGAATGAGCAATGGTGATTGGGTAGGGGAGTGGAATGTTAATACAATGCGATTTATTGGAGGGGGTCGGTCGTCTACTGGACGTTGTGCTGTGGAAAACCTCAGGAAATGTAAGTTTTTAAAAATAATTTTAAAAAATAATTTCTAATAATATTTTTTATTAATTTTTTATAAATTCTTATAACATTTTTAGGATTTTTGACAAATTTGTAAGTTAAAGGTCAAAGGTCACTGAGGTCAAGGTGAAGGTCATCAGGATCCAAGATTGCGGTAGTAATTAGTAATGTAATATTCTTGCTGACTTTTATGTATTCAATTTTTACCCTTTTTTGAAGTTTTTGTTTTCAAGGTCATCTAAGGTCACAGTTATAGGGTCATGGTCAAGGTCACCTGGGTCCAACATGGTGGCTTGTCGGTTCCAGTCCCCCGTATCCTCTAAACCAAAACATTTAAAATTTTAATTTTATAATTTTTTAAGTAATTTTTTTTATAAATATTTTTGGGATTTTTAAAAAAATGTAATATTTTTTTGGGGAATTTTTTAGTTTACGATCAAAAGTCATTGGCGTCAAGGTCACCGACATCGAACATGGCGGACAGAACCAAGGTGGCTGACAGAACCAAGATGGCTGATTGTTAGGTCTGACTCCGGACCCTGGATCCTGTGTATCGATTTGGCACACCCTTTGCCTATATGTATAACCAAAATTGGCTGCCGCTGCTCTGCCCTCAAGAAGCGAGCCTCCCAAAACCCCGAATCGGCTGAAAATTGTCTTTATGCGGCTCGTTTTTACAAGTGGGAGGCTTGGTGCTTTATTGAGGAAAAAAAACTGGAATATTTGAGGAAAACAGGGAAATTTTACAGAGCATGAACAGCTCTGATCTCCGGTCCCGTTGTGCCAGATTTCCCATATCATTCTGCTCTTGTTAGTTTATTGCATTAAAAAATGATACACTGATTAATTATTTTATTTCGCTTTTAGCCTTGTAAACTTGTACCATAGAACTTTCTTCCAAAATTGTCAAGTATTGGGATGCGCAGATGTCAATGGAGGCCAGCTATAAATAAGTCTTTGTACAAAATTTGATACTATGTACAAATAAATATATGGTTAAAACTCACAGCCTCGTCCTNTAAATATATGGTTAAAACTCACAGCCTCGTCCTTCAGTCTCCATATAGGATATCAAGGGCAAACACGTTAGGATCGGCAAACCTAGAGCTATTTCTCATGTTTGAGACGCATTTGACGTGCANGTATTGGGATGCGCAGATGTCAATGGAGGCCAGCTATAAATAAGTCTTTGTACAAAATTTGATACTATGTACAAACAAATATATGGTTAAAACTCACAGCCTCGTCCTTCAGTCTCCATACAGGATATCAAGGGCAAACACGTTAGGATCGGCAAACCTAGAGCTATTTCTCATGTTTGAGACGCATTTGACGTGCANAGGATATCAAGGGCAAACACGTTAGGATCGGCAAACCTAGAGCTATTTCTCATGTTTGAGACGCATTTGACGTGCACCGAACAAGGAAGAGCTAAGGGCGAGACTGACACACACACGAACTGAATCGTCACTCCTAAGTGCGTACAAACCAGTCTTGCGGTCGTGAAGCGTGCGAGCCTAAATTTGCACCGCGACCCAATTGTTTTCTTGCATGGAAATTAATGTTTAATCCTCACTTAGAAGAAAAAAACACAAATAANTTGCACCGCGACCCAATTGTTTTCTTGCATGGAAATTAATGTTTAATCCTCACTTAGAAGAAAAAAACACAAATAAAGAGACGCAAATAAATGTAAAAGATTAACAAAATTGGACACTGGCTACATTATACAATAACCTGACAGAAGGGCGGGCGAAGGAACAATAGTCAGACGTGAAAAATATTGGTTGTCAACAACGAATTANTACAATAACCTGACAGAAGGGCGGGCGAAGGAACAATAGTCAGACGTGAAAAATATTGGTTGTCAACAACGAATTAATGTTCTTTTGAATAAAATTTGTGGAGGCAGTTAGAGTGGAACCTCTCCTGAATTCACGAAAAGGCAAAGGTCGGAGAGGCTAAGTCTTAACAACATATGTCTTAAAAACTGCAAAGCTGTCGATGCAAAATATAACGTACAAAAGACTGAAAACTAACAAATTACCTAAGGTGTTATACGTTAAGTGCGAAACCATCCGTACAAACAGCCAAGCGGATATAAAATTTTACTGCGGAGGTAAAATGTACGTATAAAAAGTTGATAAATTAACTGGTAGTCCCAAGAAAGGTACTGACCATTTCAGCTGCCAGCAGACCGCAAGCAGAACACCGTGGACACTCTGCAGTACGAGTATTCCATTTCTGCACATAAAAAGGGAAACGTAAGAAAACCAACCAGTTCTGCAACGAATTATTATTTAAATAGCGCGAGTTTAGAAATGAATGATTGGGGAAAGTGTTGGCGATTCTCGTATCCGCACGGCAGAACTGGAAATCCCACCACGCCCATTGCTCGTGTTAAAAGATGGCCGCGATTCGCAACAGGTTCCCACAGCACCGGCATGCTGTCCGAGGCGTTTATACCGCGTTGAGAACGCCGAGCCGCGTGTAGCATTCTCGCGTTTTAAAAAATTATACTTCGTGGCCGTATTTGGTAAGCAATAACGCTGAAAGCGCTTTAGTTTCCCACTCCAACTATTTTTACTACCAAGGCAATCATTTACAAAATGATTAGACGAGGCACACGGCCTCTTAAATCCGTCCCTGGGAGTCAACATTTTTCGCGGGACAGGCATTTCCTGCCCGCCTGTAAATTAACCCGGACGGTGTGTGAACTTCGCTGGGGGAAATTTATGCGCGATCGCAGAGATCTGCTTACGTGTAACCGTCTGNAACCCGGACGGTGTGTGAACTTCGCTGGGGGAAATTTATGCGCGATCGCAGAGATCTGCTTACGTGTAACCGTCTACCCAGATTCGCGCGAAGTTTTTACTACCTTGATAGATCCGCCCGACAAACTCACATTGATTCAACAGTAGATTAAACAGCCCGTTNAACCCGGACGGTGTGTGAACTTCGCTGGGGGAAATTTATGCGCGATCGCAGAGATCTGCTTACGTGTAACCGTCTGCCCGGATTCGCTCTCTGTCGAGCGCGAAGTTTTTACTACCTTGATAGATCCGCCCGACAAACTCACATTGATTCAACAGTAGATTAAACAGCCCGTTNGCGCGAAGTTTTTACTACCTTGATAGATCCGCCCGACAAACTCACATTGATTCAACAGTAGATTAAACAGCCCGTTCGTGCATTCGCAGCTATAAGCACTCAGTTATGAGAAGCAAAATTTCCTGATGTTGCAAATATAAGTTCGCCTGAAAAATTTTTGCAGCTTAAATATTTATAATGAAATAACCAGCAATGAGGATACGTTTTATTTTTTAAAAGATTCGATGACTGTCATTTCGAAACTAGCAAACAAATTTTGCCATACATAGAAATCATTCAAAATGTTTTCATCGTGGTTGGAAACGATCATTTTCTGCAGATCAAAAGAAATTTGAAATTACTTCCTACATCCAAGTGATACCATTGAACTGTATCTTACACCGTACACTATAGTTTTTGACTAGCGTACTCGTGGGTTGGTCCCATACTGTCCCGGTAAGAGAGGAGCATCTTGTAATACTCAGTAAATAAGAGACATGCGTTTGATAAATGGACTCGCCTAATGTAATGCAGTGGCAGAAACAAGACATCTCCACTCGCAATGTTTCCAAATAAAACATCTGCAAGAGGAAAAAAAAAACATTCCAGCGTGAACAACCACGAGAAAAAGACCTAAAAACAATGTACGATTGTCGCACACCAGGTATCGTTCGAAATTGGGAATATTATATTTCCTTTTACGGTATTCCTTTCGACGTTACTAATCTGTGACGTCGCACGCCCTTAAATCTCAGGTATACCTACAATAAACAATAAGTTTCAATGTTTTCCCACCAAACTCAAGACGTGCACAAAGACTAAACAAAAAAAATTACTTGCGAAGATTTTTAGCACGTAATGAAATTAATAGGAGTGAATAAAGGTTTTAGTAACAACTCGAATTTAGCTGTCCTCGATATTTTCTCGTTTAAAAGAGCCAGGAGTAAAATTACTTTCAACGTGATCAATAGATTTGTTACAAGGAGAACGCGTGAAAAAAAGGGGGGGGGGCAGTAATAGAGGGAATATATACCCCATTCCGAAGTTTGTAAAAAATACAAAATGTCTGTACTTCGGCTTCATTACTGGTGAACGGCAGACATTCTTCTAGTCTGTGAAGGTCGCGTTTTCCTATAATGCCGCTCGAATCATTATCATCTGAAATATGCTCGGCAAGGAAGGACAATNTCTGTGAAGGTCGCGTTTTCCTATAATGCCGCTCGAATCATTATCATCTGAAATATGCTCGGCAAGGAAGGACAATAGCATTTGCGGTTTACCTCCTCTCAAATTACCCCCCCTCCCCCTCTCGACTGTTCTATTTCTCTCTCTCTCTCTATCTCTCTCTCCCAATCAAATCAAATAATTTCTACGTTCGCCCCTGGTAGTCAATATTCTAATATCGCCGACTTACTCTGTAGTTAGGTGATTCCCTATGCAAAATAAGATCGAAAACCTCATAAGACCCATGATCTACAGTAATTCGTAAGGGAGGTAAGTAAGTTACTTCGAAAATAGATGTTTCAAATAGTTTTTATTCGAAATAATAAAACCTACTTGATATGAAAGGACAAATCCGTAAATACTGTTGTCTTGAACCGAGATCTGAAATCTGAGAAAGGTTGCTGGGTAATCATCCCCATTCATTGAGAAAATATGGGGTGCCATGCTATTATCCAACAATTAATGTATGTGACCCATGGTGATTATCGTTTTAATGACCTCATAATGACGTGCACATTAATGTACAAAAAAAAAAAACGTTGCCTTCGTGTAACTCAGGCAAACGGTTGTCGTGAAAACAGACAAAGTTTGTAAGAGTGCAGTTGGTTGCCTGCCAGATACCCTTACAAACTTTGTTTCCTCAATAACCGTTCGCCTGAGAGAGTTACACCAAGGCGACATTTTTGTTCATTAATGTACACATAATTATGATGTCATTAAAATTTAATTTTTTTCTTTGTGTTTAATGCACATTAAGTACGAAATAAATATAATTTATAGACAAAATTTAAGTGAAATTTTCATATAACCAAAAAAGAATGTACTTTAATGTTAACAGTTGATTAAAAAAGTGTGAAGATACCGTGAACGGACTATAGTTGAAGTTGCAAATAAGTGTTCCTAAACAAATGAAATATATTGGCATGAAATCAGTAATTCAAAGAGCATTTGCGGTTCTGGTCACCAAAATAATTCATTAATTTACACTTGTACGAAACACCGTTCAACTTGTAGACATGACTTATAAGTACCCTTTCCTTGCATACAATTTTTTAAATAATATCGTTTTTGCATCATGACATGTCAAAATCACAATTTAGTCTTTTTGAGACTTACAAATAAAATAAACGAATGCCATTTTCAGAAAATTTGACACTGGCATCTGAAAGGTCATGTTTTGATTCATTTTAAGGCGTGCTTAGCAAAACTTTTTAAAGAAAAATCATAGGCTGCTACAACTCAAAATTATGCAAAAATGTCCCTTTTTAAGCAGTTTTTAGAAATTGCCAAAATTCGTATTTCGTAGCGTGATGTTAACGACTCTTTGAAGTAGCTCATTAGCATTTTATTTCAATGTGAGTTATCTTATTTCGGTGAGTTAGTTTTTATTTGTACACCTCAAAAACGCAAAAATTGTGATTTTGACAAGCCACTGTGTAAAAAATATGTCGTTTGAAATGTTTTCATACGAGGAAATAGTACTCGTCATAGATGTCTACAAGTTGAGCAACACTTCGTATAAATATAAAATAATGACTTTTCCTATGGTCAGCACCCTTAAGACACAATTGTCGGGTTGTAAATGCAGCCTCACACAAGTTCGGGAACACGACACGGCGACGGAGGGCGCCACCTCACTGGGAAGGAATGCGCCACGGGCGGCTCCAGCTCGCCTTCCAAATGGCAAGGACGTGAAAGCTGCGAGCCGAGTGCCGACGACACAAAGCCCCCGAGTGCGTGACTTGCGCTAGGCACTTCCGCACTCGCTTCACGCCTACTTCGTATCGACTGCGAACACTTCTTGAAGTCGACCTTCGAAAAGAAACAGCCCACGATCGCTCGTGTTTCAACGAAGACACTATAGTCCATCTACGCTATCTTCACAATTATTTTTTTTTTGTAATTAAACCTTTGCAAAAAAACACCGCAGGTATGTAACATGTTTTGGATGCTTCCGAAATAAATCATACTCCACAAACATTGAATAGGGCTGCTGTTATTAACATTAAAGTATTCCATTTTCCGACAAATGAAACTTCTCCTTGTCTATAAATTATAATAATTCTGTATTTCATAACTGATGTGAATTAAAAGCAGTGACAGCAGTGCAGTGTTGGCAATGGCTAGTAATAAATAATTTGCATGTAAAATAAACTAAACAGTGTTTTAATATGCTACTTTTAAAGCAAACGTTTCTTATAGAAATATTTACATTTACAGGTAGATAAGAACATATTTTGTTGATAATTGTTAAATAAATATTTTTTTTTGTCTGATAAGATTAAACTACGCTACTGTAGCTTTATAGTCAACTCTTTTTTGTTTCTGGGAAGGCATAATAATAATAATAATAACAATAATGTTTCTTATAGGCACTGGAATGATACGTAATCGGTGCATGAAAGTAGAACTTTACAAGGGCTTCAGAAAAGTGTGAACTTACCGTGAATGGACTATAACACCAATGATGACAGCTATCGTCTGATCACGGTTAATTGAGCACTTTTGAAAGCCCTATTTAGGTTTTGAATAAATTTCCTTCTCACGTTTTAACCCTTAATTAATATTCTCGTGGGCCTAATCACTTTCTTCATGCGCCATCCAAATAAAACCGCGGAACCATTAGAAATGTAACAGTGTTCAAGTTCATATTCTCATGTGTAGAAAACAGGAAGAACTAACATATCGGATGTCATCATGCAACCCTGACCTTTGTACATCATCTTGGATTGCATCTACTGCTTAAAACATAAAAAATGACAATTTATTTTAGAAAAACCTTGTATTAATTTTAAGTCGAGCAGTAACTGGTTAGAAAAACTGAACATTTGTCCACATGGAAAGAATATTGTACAATTATTTGCTATTGTTTTTAATAAATGATAGGTAATAACAAAATACGTGAGATAATCATAGGCGTGGTAATGGGATGAAAATAAAATTTTTGATTGCAGGTATGAACCGACATGTAAATACTGTAGTGCTGTTATCAGATATAAATTATCTAATATAAACCATTACGTGAGAAGTACTTAAGATATATAATGTATATATAAAACAAATAAGGTGACCTCATGCGATAGTTTGAACTGGATAAGTCTTAATGTACTGCAATTATTGATCAGTTAGAAAAATATAAAATTATAACTGTAAAAGTTTTCAAATGCAGACTTCGATAACATGACGGCGTAAATACTTTAAATGGTGCACGAATAGCTGCAAAAACATTAATATATGAAAATAAAAAAAAGTTAAGAGATGCTAGCAAATGCAGTAGTTGGAAATAAATTTCATAAGAAGAACATACAAAAACGAGGTTAACATGCATGCAAGAGAAAGTGGCTTAACTACTTGTAATACGTAATGATGTATAAGAATATATGCCTTGAAAAAAAAACGGACGTTGGCAGCATACAAATAAATAATAATACACTATAAAGCGAAATTACAAAGCGGATGGACTGTACGTGGCGACATAATGCTAACATCGCGGTCTTGCATTCAGACGGATCTGAGCTATATTCCTGGTCGCACCCTAATGAATGCACAGGAGAGTAATCGAATAAATATAATCTGTACACAAGTTAATAATAACACTTCGAATAATAAAGTTACTGAAATGCAAATCACCACTGTTTAAAGTGTTAACCTGTCACTAGAAAAACATGTGTGATAACAACAGCGAACTCACAGGGTCCCCGTATTTGAATCCTGGCCCCCTGCTTATACCGATGATTTTTTTAAATCTCAATCCACATTGAGCGAATTCTTGGTTCGATCTTTAATGTATGGCAGGCACATGATTTGAACTGGGTAACTTCTGCTTACTGTTTCTACATTTTCATTTCGGGTTAATCTCAAATCGTATATTTTAACAAGGACTCTTGTAAAATAAATTTATTCGAAGAAATGTTATATAGCAATCATGTAGTTATATATAAAAAAAAATATTACTGTACTGATGCAGTGGGTTTGAGCTGCGCGGATCTTTCTAACTGGTTCTACGTTATACTTATGAATAAGTGTAAAAATCATTAATTTTAACAGAGAACACTAAAAAAAAATAACGGTAAAAAAAATATTAACTATAATTACAGCCGAAAGCACATACCATAGAGGACGGTGCTTGTTTCGTCTACAAGGTTTATTTGCAGAATAAGAAAAATGTAATTATTTATCAGACCTTACTTCAGAATCATAAGAAACAAAAAAGCTCGTTCGATCATGTGTCTTATTGCTGCATCAATGCTGGCAGGTCGGTCACACGATAAATNCGATCATGTGTCTTATTGCTGCATCAATGCTGGCAGGTCGGTCACACGATAAATGTTCTACTTTTACTAGGAAACAACCTTATTTTTAATAATGAATTTGACAACCTAACAGGGCGAAGAAGACGAACGAAGTCTTGTTAGAATAAAGTATATATGGAATAATTATTTGTTTTATTTATTATCCTGGTGATGATACGAATGCTACGTGTGCTGGCACCCCGTTCGCCAAAATATTGAAAAACTTTTATATACATGTGAGAATTGGCGGTATGTATGGATCGCGCTAGGTCTTTTACCAGTTGATAAACATACTGGAATTTTCATTTGGGGAGGTTCTGTGTTCGAATATGGTTGATACATGCATCCGTAACTTTTAATCCTTTAAGAATTGATAGATCGTAAATTATCCGTTTCAACGTCTAGTGCATGTGTGCGCATGCGGGCGNACTTTTAATCCTTTAAGAATTGATAGATCGTAAATTATCCGTTTCAACGTCTAGTGCATGTGTGCGCATGCGGGCGTGTACGTTTTTCTATTTCGGATGACTGACGGTGGGAAGTGTTGCGTTTGTACTCCAAAGGAGTCGAGTTATGCTCTTGCGAACTGGGGAGCAGTTTACTAGGAATATATTATATTTAATGAATTACGCATGTGTGTTGAATTGCATTACTACCGGCTCCCGAAAAAAATTAAGAGGCGTCGTAAACCCTAGATTGACGAGAGAGAAATCTGAAAGGCTTTATAGGGAAGCAGTAACTGATTTTGACCATGACAGATTGCTCGATAAAATACGCATGCAACAACGAGGTCACGCTAGCAAACGCTTAAACGTTGTATTTGGACGAATAAGACTCTGCAACCATAATAAACGGAAATACTATATATATATATATATATATATANTCTGTGAAGGTCGCGTTTTCCTATAATGCCGCTCGAATCATTATCATCTGAAATATGCTCGGCAAGGAAGGACAAGAGCATTTGCGGTTTACCTCCTCTCAAATTACCCCCCTCCCCCTCTCGACTGTTCTATTTCTCTCTCTCTCTATCTCTCTCTCCCAATCAAATCAAATCATTTCTCCGTTCGCCCCTGGTAGTCAATATTCTAATATCGCCGACTTACGCTGTAGTTAGGTGATTCCCTATGCAAAATAAGATCGAAAACCTCATAAGACCCATGATCTACAGTAATTCGTAAGGGAGGTAAGTAAGTTCCTTTGAAAATAGATGTTTCAAATAGTTTTTATTCGAAATAATAAAACCTACTTGATATGAAAGGACAAATCCGTAAATACTGTTGTCTTGAACCGAGATCTGAAATCTGAGAACGGTTGCTGGGTAATCATCCCCATTCATTGATAAAATATGGGGTGCCATGCTATTATCCAACAATTAATGTATGTGACCCATGGTGATTATCGTTTTAATGACCTCATAATGACGTGCACATTAATGTACAAAAAAAAAAAACGTTGCCTTCGTGTAACTCAGGCAAACGGTTGTCGTGAAAACAGACAAAGTTTGTAAGAGTGCAGTTGGTTGCCTGCCAGATACCCTTACAAACTTTGTTTCCTCAATAACCGTTCGCCTGAGAGAGTTACACCAAGGCGACATTTTTGTTCATTAATGTACACATAATTATGACGTCATTAAAAATTAATTTTTTTCTTTGTGTTTAATGCACATTAAGTACGAAATAAATATAATTTATAGACAAAATTTAAGTGAAATTTTCATATAACCAAAAAAGAATGCACTTTAATGTTAACAGTTGATTAAAAAAGTGTGAAGATACCGTGAACGGACTATAGTTGAAGTTGCATATAAGTGTTCCCAAACAAATGAAATATATTGGCATGAAATCAGTAATTCAAAGAGCATTTGCGGTTCTGGTCACCAAAATAATTAATTAATTTACACTTCTACGAAACACCGTTCAACTTGTAGACATGACTTATAAGTACCCTTTCCTTGCATAAATTTATTTTTAATAATATCGTTTTTGCATCATGACATGTCAAAATCACAATTTAGTCTTTTTGAGACGTACAAATAAAACGAATGAAGCCATTTTCAGAAAATTTAACACGGGCATCTGAAAGGTCATGTTTTAATTCATTTTAAGGCGTGCTTAGCAAAACGTTTTTAAGAAAAATCATAGGCTGCTACAACTCAAAATTATGCAAAAATTTCCCTTTTTAAGCAGTTTTTAGAAATTGCCAAAATTCGTATTTCGTACCGTGATTTTAACGACTCTTTGAAGTAGCTCATAGCATCTTAATTCAATGTGAATTATCTTATTTCGGTGAGTTAGTTTTTATTTGTACACCTCAAAAACGCAAAAATTGTGATTTTGACAAGCCACTGTNTTATCTTATTTCGGTGAGTTAGTTTTTATTTGTACACCTCAAAAACGCAAAAATTGTGATTTTGACAAGCCACTGTGTAAAAAATATGTCGTTTGAAATGTTTTCATACGAGGAAATAGTACTCGTCATAGATGTCTACAAGTTGAGCAACACTTCGTATAAATATAAAATAATGACTTTTCCTATGGTCAGCACCCTTAAGACACAATTGTCGGGTTGTAAATGCAGCCTCACACAAGTTCGGGAACATGACACGGCGACGGAGGGCGCCACCTCACTGGGAAGGAATGCGCCACGGGCGGCTCCAGCTCGCCTTCCAAATGGCAAGGACGTGAAAGCTGCGAGCCGAGTNCACTGGGAAGGAATGCGCCACGGGCGGCTCCAGCTCGCCTTCCAAATGGCAAGGACGTGAAAGCTGCGAGCCGAGCGCCGACGACACAAAGCCCCCGAGTGCGTGACTTGCGCTAGGCACTTCCGCACTCGCTTCACGCCTACTTCGTGGCTGACTGCGAACACTTCTTGAAGTCGACCTTCGAAAAGAAACAGCCCACGATCGCTCGTGTTCCAACGAAGACACTATAGTCCATCTACGCTATCTTCACATTTTTTTTGTAATTAAACCTTTGCAAAAAACACCGCAGGTATATAACATGTTTTGGATGTTTCCGAAATAAATCATACGTCACAAACATTGAATAGGGATGCTGTTATTAACATTAAAGTATTCCATTTTCCGGAAAATGAAACTTCTCCTTGTCTATCAATTATAATAATTCTGTATTTCATAACTGATGTGAATTATAAGCAGTGACAGCAGTGCAGTGTTGGCAATGGCTAGTAATAAATAATATGGTACTTTTAAAGTAAACTTTTCTTATCGAAATATTTACATTTCCAGGTAGATGAGAACATATTTTTTTGATAATTGTTAAATAAATATTTTTTTATTGTCTGATAAGATTAAATTACGCTACGGTAGCTCTATAGTCAACTCTTGTTTGTTTCTGGGAAGGAATAATAATAATAATGTTTCTGATAGGCACTGGAAGGATACGTAATCGGTGCATGAAGTAGAACTTTACATGGGCTTCAGAAAAGTGTGAACTTACCGTGAATGGACTATAACACCAATGACGACTGCTATCGTCTGATCACGGTTAATTGAGCACTTTTGAAAGCCCTATTTAGGTTTTGAATAAATTTCCTTCTCACGTTTTAACCCTTAATTAATATTCTCGTGGGCCTAATCACTTTCTTCATGCGCCATCCAAATAAAACCTGGAACCATTAGAAATGTAACAGTGTTCAAGTTCATATTCTCATGTGTAGAAAACAGGAAGAACTAACACATCGGATGTCACCATGCAACCCTGACCTTTGTACATCATCTTGGATTGCATCTACTGCTTAAAACATAAAACATTACAATTTATTTTAGAAAAAACAATTGTATTAATTTTAAGTCGAGCAGTAACTGGTTAGAAAAACTGAACATTTATCCACATGGAAAGAATATTGTACAATTATTTGCTAGTGCTTTTAATAAATTATAGGCAATAACAAAACACCTTAGATAATCATAGGTGTGGTAATGGGATGTAAATAAAATTTTTGATTGCAGGTATGAACCGACATGTTAATATTGTAGCGCTGTTATCAGATATAAATAATCTAATATAAACCATTACGTGAGAAGTACTTAAGATATATAATGTATATATAAAACAAATATAGTGACCTCATGCGATAGTTTGAACTGGATAAGTCTTAATGTACTGCAATTATTGATCAGTTAGAAAAATATAAAATTATACCTGTAAAAGTTTTCAAATGCAGACTTCGATAACATGACGGCGTAAATACTTTAAATGGTGCACGAATAGCTGCAAAAACATTAATATATGAAAATAAAAAAAAGTTAAGAGATGCTAGCAAATGCAGTAGTTGGAAATAAATTTCATAAGAAGAACATACAAAAACGAGGTTAACATGCATGCAAGAGAAAGTGGCTTAACTACTTGTAATACGTAATGATGTATAAGAATATATGCCTTGAAAAAAAAACGGACGTTGGCAGCATACAAATAAATAATAATACACTATAAAGCGAAATTACAAAGCGGATGGACTGTACGTGGCGACATAATGCTAACATCGCGGTCTTGCATTCAGACGGATCTGAGCTATATTCCTGGTCGCACCCTAATGAATGCACAGGAGAGTAATCGAATAAATATAATCTGTACACAAGTTAATAATAACACTTCGAATAATAAAGTTACTGAAATGCAAATCACCACTGTTTAAAGTGTTAACCTGTCACTAGAAAAACATGTGTGATAACAACAGCGAACTCACAGGGTCCCCGTATTTGAATCCTGGCCCCCTGCTTATACCGATGATTTTTTTAAATCTCAATCCACATTGAGCGAATTCTTGGTTCGATCTTTAATGTATGGCAGGCACATGATTTGAACTGGGTAACTTCTGCTTACTGTTTCTACATTTTCATTTCGGGTTAATCTCAAATCGTATATTTTAACAAGGACTCTTGTAAAATAAATTTATTCGAAGAAATGTTATATAGCAATCATGTAGTTATATATAAAAAAAATATTACTGTACTGATGCAGTGGGTTTGAGCTGCGCGGATCTTTCTAACTGGTTCTACGTTATACTTATGAATAAGTGTAAAAATCATACATTTTAACAGAGAACACTAAAAGAAAATTATTAACTATAATTACAGCCGAAAGTACATACCATAGAGGACGGTGCTTGTTTCGTCTACGAGGTTTATTTGCAGAATTAAAAAAAAATTTAATTATTTATCAGACCTTACTTCAGAATTATAAGAAACAAAAAACCTCGTTCGATCATGTGTCTTATTGCTGCATCAATGCTGGCAGGTCGGTCACACGATAAATGTTATACCTACTTTTACTACAAGAAAACGACCTTATTTTTAATAATGAATTTGACAACCTAACAGGGCGAAGAAGACGAACGAAGTCTTGTTAGAATAAAGTATATATGGAATAATTATTTGTTTTATTTATTATCCTGGTGATGATACGAATGCTACGCGTGCTGACACCCCGTTTGCCAAAATATTGGAAAACTTTTATATGCATGTGAGAATTGACGGTATGTATGGATCGCGCTAGGTCTTTTACCAGTTGGTAAAGATACTGGAATTTTCATTTGGGGAGGTTCTGTGTTCGAATATGGTTGATACATGCATCCGTGACTTTTAATCCTTTAAGAATTGATAGATCGTAAATTATCCGTTTCAACGTCTAGTGCATGTGTGCGCATGCGGGCGTGTACGTTTTTCTATTTCGGATGACTGACGGTGGGAAGTGTTGCGTTTGTACTCCAAAGGAGTCGAGTTATGCTCTTGCGAACTGGGGAGCAGTTTACTAGGAATATATTATATTTAATGAATTACGCATGTGTGTTGAATTGCATTACTACCGGCTCCCGAAAAAAATTAAGAGGCGTCGTAAACCCTAGATTGACGAGAGAGAAATCTGAAAGGCTTTATAGGGAAGCAGTAACTGATTTTGACCATGACAGATTGCTCGATAAAATACGCATGCAACAACGAGGTCACGCTAGCAAACGCTTAAACGTTGTATTTGGACGAATAAGACTCTGCAACCATAATAAACGGAAATACTATATATATATATATATATATATATATATATGAAAAAATTGATAAAAGAGAATTGTGAGGACTACGAAAGACAGAATATGTTTTCAGTGTATGAGGGGTTTTTTAATGTTAGCAATTAATGTAAACTCGTATACGTAAAATAAAACAACGCCTTGCGAGTTTGTAGACAGTCCAGGCGGAGAGGACGAAGGCGGTGATTCTACATGACTACATTTTGCAATCAGCTTTGAAATCTGTAGTTTATAAAAAAAAATAATCACCGGTACCGCATTATTTCTTAAAATATAACAAACTAATTAGGACTTATTGGAAGCTTTTATTTACCTCGTTCACGAGGGTTCTCTACTTGCTCCCGCTTCTAACTGCTAGTGAAGGACACTGCCGCCTACGTCTAATGGAACGTGTTTAGAAAGTGCCGGAGTTATAAAAAAAAGTGTGCAATCTGTTTCCAACGTTTCGGACTAAAATTATCATGAACGCAGCCGTCGACTGAAAAAGAAACACTTTCACTTGAGATTCCGGGAAGGAAAGAAGTGAACGTGCGTACTGGCTGCTGCTATATTCTTTTAATCTGTGAGTAGTAACTTTATCGTCTCTAGATTAGTGCCGCGGTGACATGTTGCGTATTTTTTTCCCCTACTAGTTTCGAACACCCAGACTACCAACAATTGTACATGCACTATTAAATAAAACGTACTTTCTAATCACATTTTGACCCATATGTCAGCGTGTATGCCATCCTATATGCTGGCTGCCGAATTTGGTTCGTGATTACTTGTCATGATTAAACGCTCTTGACTATTATTTTTACACGTGTTTAAAATGCAACGCTTAGTGCCCTCAGAACATGGTTGTAAAAAATACATATTACAATAAGGAATTTATATCCACCTGAATTAGTTTTCCCATTATGAATCCATAGATATGCTGAGGCCCTATATAATTTTAAATAAAATATTTAATATATATGCTTATAAAATTCCAATACATCATCACTACTAAAATCATGAGTTATAGCACTTCTGTCGTGAAATCCAAATCACTCCCGAAAAGGCGCGGCCAGGAATACATTAATCGCCATAATTAAATTTTTAAAAAATTTTAATACATATCTATGCCTATAAAAATCTTATATTACATAAATAGAGTGGGAGATGTGGTGGGAGTTTTGGGTCGGCATTAACAGCGAAATAATGGGCGTCGGTGAGGGTGAAATGAAGGAAATATGGAGAAGTGGTGGAATGTAAGAGTGCGGGAAAAAGGAATGTCCTGAGAAAACCCTCTGCCGATGACAACGTCCATTACGTTTCTCACGTACGTAATTCCTGGTGACTTCGTCGGGAATCGAACATAGTATTGATAGGAAGGAACAGGTGACTGAATTGATAATGAACTACATATTCGAACTTGTAAAAAATGTGATACGTCTATAATTAATTTTAAAACCCCTCAACGCATATGTAAATTAAATATGGTTATGGCCGTAGGTATGCAACCGCTAGTTCTGATGTCATATTTCAATTTATTTTAAACACAGGACTCCACATATGTCACTCGATACACTTGCAACTATAAATTTTAAAAGTTGAAATAAAATTCTTAATTCAAAACTTTTATTTAAAACATATGAGTACTTAACATCGTATTCTGCAATTTATTGCAAATAAGTACGATCGCAGAATACATACAATGGAATAACAGCCAACAATGCTTATAAGAAGGGTTGAGCATAATAAATTTTTTCATCTTGGTCAAACTTTTACCGGTCTAGTATGTTTCAAATTTCACGCAGCATGCAACTTTATCCAGCATTCAATGAAAGACGACCAACAATGCATTTAGTTTGGTGGGTGTCCAATATAAACATAGCACACTTAAAATGTTACTTGAGGATAGGCCATGTATTCGTGGTTCAGGCTGGTTACATAATTACTATAAAAAACTGAAAATGTTTATGACTATTAAATTCAATATGGCGTCGAACACATGCGAATAATCCAAGTTTGCATTGTTACTTCCACATACGACTTGAAAACACGGGTACAAAAATATGTAACACTTGAAATGTTTAATAACACAATTTTATGGTCATAAAATCCAATATGGCGCTGGTCACTGTCATGTAATCACATTTGCTAACATAATCTAATTCGCCTTGAAAATGCGAATCCGCGGACATGTCCTCAACAAAACTTTGTCTGTAAATTTCTTAAGTAAAAAAAAAACATAACTTTTATTTAATAAACTTATGAGTTTCTTGGAAAAACATACCACCATATACATATTCTGTGCTGTAGAAACATTTAAAAACCCTTAATGCATTGGTATTACAATAAAATATAATACGGCGTCGAATATTTACACATAATCGTAGGTTATGATTTCATATTCCAATTCTTCTTAAAAATATGAGTTCGCAGACATGTCACACAATATACTTTTGACTGTACATTTTATAAATTAATTAAAAATATAGTAAATTAAATACATAACTTTAATTTACAAAATTATGCTTTGCATAATAGATGTTAGTGACATCATAATCGAATTCTCCTTCAAAATATGGATCCGTAGAGATATCGCTCGATACACTTATCAAGAATTTTCTACCACTACAGATGGAAATTTCCAGCATNAGGGAAAAGAAGTACATTTTAAGGCGAAAATAAAACATTTTAAGGGAAAATGGGAAATTTTGAAGGGAAAAAGGGAGAAAACCAAATGGTGTATGGAAAACAAAATGGCGGGCGGAAACAATATGGCGGCTAGGAAAAAGATGGCCAAAAGCTCAATGTCAAGGTTATGAACACCAAAGATGGTGGCTGTAACGTCATCCAAGATGGTGGAGTTGGCACCGTGGCACTGCAACCCCCAGCCCCTGTGCTAGCAGCCCCTATTTCCTACTACTAACAGCGAATTTTTTCAGAGATTTGTTTCCAAAATACTCACTTTACCGTGAACAGCCTACAAAAAGGAAAACGAGTTTGTATGTTGTAAAATATGCCGGATAGCAAAACATTCACTAGTTACTTTATGTGTGTGCTAATCATCGTTCAACGTATATACATTACATTTTATGCCGTTTCCCTATTAAAAAAGTCCTTTGTTTTAGTATAATTACATTATTTTAGTATAATTAGATTTTAAATTCACGGTTTTACTGTTTTTGTACAACAATTAATACAAACTTATTCACTTGCACAATTGAAATAATTTATTATAAAAAGAAACTGCTACATGAGCTACTTTCAGACAGCTAATATAATCACACGCAGCATATTTTTACTCTAGAATAAACGGAGTTTAAGCATATTTTAATTATTTTTAAGACTGTCCCAAAATTTCCGTAAAATAACGTTATTGCTAGTCATGTATTATAATGGGTTAAGACGATGTTTTGCTGATATTATGGTGTGATTTTCATTAATGCTTTCCTTTATTTTGTGTTACAAAAAAGCAAGTAAAATTTTGATTCTCACATGACATCACGCAAAAGCGATGGAAACAATTTTTATTTGAAGCAAATCACATCAAATTTTATGTGACTACAAGATGAATTGTCTTTGTCACTAATATAATAAAGTAATGATTTTTTTTTTTCCAGTATTGCTTAACGTTTTTAGTTCCAAGGCAAAGTTGAACCTTCCAGCGAATGTGTCTTGTAACACGAAGGAAGAAAGTTAGTGACGAAAACTGTACTTAAGACTAGCGTTCAGTAATGGAATTCCTTTCCAAGAGAAATATAACATTTTCCATGTTGAAACTATTCCTTTCGTTCGTAACAAGATACTGTGGCCCAACGTACATAACTTGTGGGTTCCCGGATGTAAGAGAGAGTTAAATGTTTTCAAGTATTCTTAACATAAAATATATTAGTGCTTTGGAGGGCCCAAAAATAACTCTCTATTTCTATGAGTCCAGGTTACATACAAAAGGAATGTAAGGCCCAAACAATGGTTGAATCAACGCTGTTGTCATAAATCCGGCAGCCTTACCATATTCCAAGTAAAGTTCATAAAAAAAAAAGAGGGCCAAAAAAAGATTTTGACTGCAGGACGACGTCATCTCCGACATTAGTCACCGCGCAAACATTTGCGGAGACGGTTACGAAGGCGGGGTGAATTCGCAGGAAATTGATGCTAGCAATAACAACGTGTCATAAAATGCTCCGCCCGAAGATCTTTGACGACAGCGATCACGCATATCGAGCGTGTAGCCGCTGGTCGAGGATTGCTCAATGTCATGATTAGGGAAACCCGAATTTCGCGAAAAGATTTCCTCGCATGCTAAGACTTCAATACCCTACGAGCGTACCAGCAGCTTCCTTTTGCTTATTGGCGGCGTGGGTGTACGTCTCTGATCCGTGGGCAGACACTTCAGACGCGTAACATCTGGATCACCCAATCACAAAAGTAGATCTGGGCTACAGTGTTACAAAATACAACTGGTCGTGAAATCTTTTCGCGAAATTCGAGTGTCCCTAGCCATAATCAAACTTCCCTAAACTCCAGATTTTCCAAGCAATCGAGGAGGAATTTCCATTTTTTTTTTGCACTGAATAAAAATTTGTAAAGAAAATAGTGTTCTATTAAAAAGGTGTAACTTATTTAACATTTTCAAGCACTATACTTGTACCTCGTACGGACAGCAACGGTTTATTAATGTTGTCTTCTAACACTTATAAACTCTCTCAAACACATCTATTAAATTATGTTAGTCAGTCTGGTATGCAAGGAGAATAAAAAATATACCAATGAATAAATATTAAGAGGCGGGAAAAAAATAGCGCCCGAACACAGCGTGAACAAGCATGATAAACTTATTAACACTATCTATTATTTTCGCCAGTGTTACAGGTAAACCACGTCCTTCAACAAAGAAGGGAACTACAAACATTTTAATGTATATCTGGAGAGTTTCGTTCGGACAAGTGAAATAAAGACACGGTGAAATCATTCAGTGACATGTCCAGCTCTTAACAGGCATATATATACATTTCACATTTATGCTGTTAGAAGCGATGATTTCTCTTTTCGCGAAGTTTTAACTAAATGCCACTTCCAATTTCGACTTATCTGTTACACGAAAGAACATCCATGTCCTTTCCCCTCCAACCCTTCTTAGCAATCGTACCCACAGCATTTAATCCTCCATGGCAAGTGCGGGTTTTAGCAACAACAGTCAAAACATCCTCTACACGATGAATTTTTGTCTTTTTTTTGTATGGAAGCAGTTTAATATTTTTAAATAAAAATTTTTGTTATTTAATAATTATTTTTCAGCACGGAATTTCACTTTTTTAGCAAACAGTTATAGAAAAATATATATATATATATATATTTTTATTTGCGCCAAAAATCAGCTTGCACAAGCGCGCGCACGTACATATCGATAACTCAGTACAATAGTGTTATAACTCAAAAGATGCGGTTTTTAGGAACGGTGTTGTACTAACAAAATGCCCCACTCCCAACGCATTGTACTACCACAATATCCCACACAAAAGTATAAACGTCAGTATGTATGTTGTAAAACGTTTAAATGTAACAGCGATTTCTGCACTGCATATTGTATGGTAATTAATTAAAAAATTAGATTTTTTGAGTTTCAACGCTGTTGTACTGAGGTATCTAGATATGTGCATACATCCAAAATGTTTAGAAATTATGAGGACAAACTACAGGAATGGGGAAAGGGAATTGCTTGCATGACAAGTAGCAAAAAACGCCGGCGTGCCGCACCATTTCAAGCCCACGGCAACCTTCCTTATCAAACTCAACAATATCATCGATAATCTGCCTAAATAAAATCGACTGCATAGCCCAGGTTACACTATTTAATGCCGTAAGTTTTTAATTTGCTAATGAAGGGGATGGTATTATCAAGAAAATATTCACACATAATTACATAAAATAATTTTAAAAATCCGTTATTTAAAGGCCTATATACAGACCTACATTATTACCTACACTAGGCATGTTTTCAATATTGTATATTCATGAATAATTTTATTTTAATTTCGCTTCTGCTGAAATGTTTTGCGCATAAATATAAATTGAGCATCCAGGTCCTGCAGTTAACTAAAACCAGTACGACACTACCAGAAGTACAACCATAAATCGGACTAGAGAACACGGTTTCGTGAGTCATAGATTAGTTTTAAATTCGTTGTTTGGGAATCACTCTGTAGAAAAACAAGAGTCTTGTAAAGAGCCACAAGAATATCGTTGGAACTCGGCATGCGCCTACAACGACACATGCTACAATTAAATAGCTCCATTCAATTAAATGCACATACAACTTGCATGACGTCAGCGAGTCTTTCTGATGAACCCGCTATACATAAAGGATTACTATAATTTAAAATAAGTTTACAGAACCAAATTCTTGTCTTGCATTGGTAGGCTACGCATGAACTTTCCCCAAGTTGCTGCAGCCATGAACTATCTATTAGTTAATGGCTGCAGCAAGTTAACTAAACAAATATTCCAGAAAATATTTCTGCATTCTAAAATACATAAAAAGCGCTCCAACGCAGGTTACTTTCAAGCTAGAACCTTTCCGAAGGGTGGAGGTATCACGTGTTTCATAACAATTCCGAGATAAAGCATGCAAACAAGAATGAGTGCTGGAATTCAGGCGAAAGTACAACAATCCGCGTTCAAACAGTGGAACAATGACGACGTTGTTTCGCACAACAGTACCTAAGTCCGACGGCGGTGAATTGTCGGAGCTAATTTACGAGTATTTTCCACGAGGAAGCATATTTGCTGGAGGGTTTAAAAGTGACGCCCAGCAACGCCAGATAACACAAATTAGCTGTAAAACTCTTTTAATTCGTTTTTCGCCGAGGAGCGTGACCTTTCGAGACTTCACGTCACCAACACACCAACTTCCATCTTGAATCCAAACTACTTACGGCAGATTTATACTTGGCTGTACCATAGAGGAGGAGGGAGTAATGGAAGACACAATTACAATCCCCCCTCTCTCGCTGTCCATCGAGATGATCTAAGGTAGCGTATGTCAGATACAGTTTATATAATTAATTTACATATTTACACAGCCAATTTATGCCAGAAGATATTTATGCTGTACTGAAATAGCGTGAACGTATGTGCACGTATACTAACGAAACTGTACAATTCTACTCTAATTGAAACTTTACAAGAGCAGAATGTGCGATTACGCACGTTTCTTTAATTTACCCCTCCCCAGAAATTTTCTTGAAAGATGCATCGTTACGCCACTGACTTAACTTTAGTTCGTCCGTCATACATCCGTCAGTCACGTTACGAACTAAGTTAGCCTTGAAAATTAATCCTGTCATTACGAAGAATAAGAACTAAGAGCTTACCTGGATCAAAGGTCCGAGCGGTATTAACGTTGCAATTGTATTGTATATTTGTCCGTCCATCAAATTAAATAGGGACCATAAAAAATAAGGACATAGGCCTCACATATTTTTCCAAGTATTCTTATGAGCAAAAGTTTTATTCTATACCAAACATGTTAAGAACGTCGCAAGGAAATTAGGGCATGGCGTATTGGCATGGCAGCCACTAATTCCTGATGACGGACGTCGACGATGTTGCTACCCGCCAAATGTTCACAGATGGCAGATATCAAAACAGGCTAAAACTATTCACTAATTTATTTCATCTCATGTAGTCTGTCGTTTTCAAAATAACTTATTTTAATTCCCAATGTTTAAAGGTTTATTATGCTTTCAACCCCATTTTCCTAAACGAATCATCTCCTACATAATTTCGACATGTTAATACATATCTTGGGTCCTATACAAATTGGCCAAATCCTTATTTTAAAATTTGCGAAAATTCAGTTCGGATATTATTAACAGTCACTTCTTTAGCAAAATTTAATTACAAAATTGTAAATGTAAAAATTTAAAACGAGCCTCTACTCTGGGCAGTGTTAAAACATTTATTATCACCAGTAAACACAGTAGTTTTATTCAAAATAAGTTAATTAAACATTAGCTTGTATATTTTGAAATGTAAACCTGAACCTAAATGCCTGTGATTTGGCGGTTTCATAATTTGTAAGTTCGTAATTAGGCAAGTTTCGGTACGTAACAAATTATGAATACATCATGTTTTTAATACAAAATCGAGTTACGTAACTTTTCAACTACTTCACAACTATGTAAAATCCTTAACAAAATTTAACACGAAAGCTAATAACATACATTTGGTCACATGTTAAGCTAACTTCCACCAATAACAAAATACAAACAAAAATGCGCCTGTACCACACAGGTCTAGCTCTACCACCGAAAAAATGTTTTCTTAATAGTAGAATATTTCATACAAATACAATCCCATTGTATATACTGCAGATGAGTTAATACATATACGTTAAAAATCTTTTTGAAAAACATAGCAATCCTGTAAAAACGACACGTTCACTTCAATCTCGGCATCGAGAAAGCAACATGGCGTCGAGTTGCTTGCGTGACCCTGTGAAGATTGCCACCTCTATGGCCAAGTTTTGATTGTTTTGACGAGGAAAATTACCACGTACACAAGTAAATATCATTACCTATTTTAGATTACGTTAACGACAAAAGTCTACTCAAACGTGCATACAAGCAGAGGTATTAACGTTCACACAATTAAAATAACCAACCATGCACAAATAAAAACATTTAGATACGACTGTACATGGCAACGTGTAGAGAAGAAATGCATGCACATGAAGCTACATAATATTAATACCAGAGTCAGCGGCAATTATTCACTTTGAAAGAAATACAGATTTGCAACAACAAAAATACTGTTAAAACTCACCGTTTCCTCCTTTATGACGAAATCTCTTGGCAAGCCACTGTATACCATCGCGCACATTTTTCTGTACTCGTATTTAAGAAGCTGTATGTGTCAAAACATATCACACTGTATTACAGCAGTGGTGTGAAACACAGCAAAAAGTTCTTTTTCTTGGTCTTCCTTCACTCGGACAGTGGCCTTTGTTGCGCCGCCCAGCCGAAGTCTCGTCCAGACCTCTACTTTCTCAGAACTAAACAGTCTACGACGTGCTGCACGCAGCGACCTCAAAACAGATAACGGCGCGCGCGCTGCCAACCTGGCAACGTGAAATCTTACTACCACGCTAGGGGAAAAAATACCTGTCCCGTCACTGGATCGCCACCTGCTGACCGCGACCATTTCAGTCTGCAGTTAACTTGTGTATGGAGACGCTGACCGCATAATCGAACGAGGCTTAACTAATCATGCGTTCTCAAAGCGTGTTATACTTCTGTGAAACATAAAATTATTATATTTTTGGTTAAATAGAACTTTGACTTATATTATATATATAAATTATGTTTCATTTAGAGTTAATAACGATGAAAATAGCGAGCAAATAGGCGTTGGTAATGCCTAGTAAAGACAGTTCACGGTAAAGTGAGCACTTTTGAAATCTACAAATGAAGAAACTCACTGCCCGTAACTGCACGTATACTACAGCACACACTGGTACGCAGACTCTCAATGAAGTTGGCAGCCAATTAACAAAAATAGTTATAAGACCTGACTAAAGTTACTTCTACTCATGTTGGGAAGATCAATGTTAAAAGTTTGACAGTCAAAAATTTCCGCCACTATGTAAGCGCTAGTGTCGCATGTGTACAATATTTGCTTTATTTCCTATACGTTAAAAAACAAGACAATGGCAATAATCATAAATCAAATATAAAATAACTTTGTAACTAAGTAAATTCTTTCGCTTTTAAAATTCGCGTAGCTTAAAATTTTAATCAAAAGATACCCTTTAGAATACTGCGCACCTAGAGGCGGAACTTTTCCCTACGCCAAACTCTCCTATAATAAATTTCGTTTTTTTTCCTAACCCGAAAAGAATTAACCTTGACGTACTGAGAATGTAATATGTAAATGTATGGCGTCAGAAGTCAAAGGTTTTATGTTTCATACACTACACATAAGCGCACGAATCTGCATATTATTAACGCATTTGATTTCCTAAATATTATTTGGCTTCCATTTGGATGATGCATGAATAAAACGAGAGGAAGTATACAAAATGAGGGGGAAAGTAAATCCTAAGCAGGGATTTCAAGAGTGCTCGAATAACCGTGCACAGTTTATAAAAATAGTTCTCATGAAAAATATTATTAAATTAAGAGCACACGAACAACGCGGAGGAATAGCCGTAAAGGAAAACTTAAACAGGGCTTCAGAAAAGTTGGGTAACGATGAATGGATTATATGAATGAATGGACTATAAAAGTTTTGATACAGCAAACACAGGAATTTCATTTTTAAATGCGAAATTTTTTCTGTTTGTTGTTTAATGTGTTATTCGCTGGTATTAGTATCATATTCGTAAAATTGTTTTGCGCTGCTGTATACTTTCTTGCCTGTCCATGGAGAGTTCTAACAATACAGGTTTTCCCTTGGTGCTCCCAAACACTTCGAGGTTTCCTTAAATTTCTTATACCGGCCCCTGCAGGAGTAGGCCCCTTTATATCATTATTATATTACAAAGTACCTATAAAAACTGTGTTTAATGTGTTGCCTTCCAGCAAATACTATCTCCTGTTTCAGGCCTGCAGAATATACTGTTACGCACTCGCTGCTTTGTCCCACGCGAGCAAGTGGAAGTAAAGGATAGAGTAGTAAGAGGATTTATGGACGCGCGCGCTATCAGTTGGAACCGGAGACTTGGCGGCTTTTCTCAAAGGAATGTTTATAAAGCGTGCCTGTTTATCAGGGCGCGTGCCGCTCCCGACCTTGTATATCGGGTGTATTCGGGACATCTGAAGAATTCTCTGTTCTCTCAGCTAGACTCGGGGGTGCATCGAACCTTCCAGGTCAAGGCCAGTGGCTATATAAAGCGCGTTGGGCTTTCGAGCCGGCAGTTGTTGAATGGATGAAGAGAAGAGAATTAGGCGGCTCTTAACGAGGTCTTGACAGCCGACGAAGGGGAAGCGAAGTGAGTATGGAGCAGTGCGGAATGAAGGGGTGGGGGTAACGGGAGATCCCCGAGAAAACACGACGACCAGCCGCATCGTCCGGCACGATTCCTACATGCGAAAATCCTGTGACCCGGCCAGGGATTGAACCCGGTTCGTCTTGGTGGGAGGCTAGCAGTCTAACCGCTCAGCCACTGCGGTCCCATTGAATGGATAAGTTTCAGCGATAGACTACGAGCGAGAATAGAAGCGCGCGGCGAGAGAAGCGGCCAGCAGGAGGAAAATCTGCGACTGCGAACTTCAGAACAGTGAAGGGTACGACTGCAGCTGGACTATTGGACTGGATGCGTGAGTGAAAGACATTACAAATGATGGCAATAGATTGACTGAATGTGTGTTAATGATGGGTATGAGTTAATTGACTATAATCGAACAGAGACATAAAGAAGGATGTTAATTAGAGTCTAAATATACATGAAATATTACGCTCACTGTGAAATATAAAGAGTAATAGTGGAGCCAGATAATTTAATGCTGTAAATAATAGCTGTGTGAATTAAAAAATGAAATTTATTTCTTGTATTTATATTAAGACCACCACCCCTCACGAACTCAGATACGCCCCTCAGGCATCTTGTAACAATGACACGCAGGGCAGATCTCCTGTTAACTAGTGAAAAGAAAAACATGGAAGTAATAAGCGTTTTGCTGGCCTATGGTTACGTTACAGGGACATTAACATATGTCGGAAAACACTAAATGTGTACCGTGTACTACACTGCTTTTAAAAAAAAATATTCTACATCGCATATCATTTGTTAACGGTTTATTGGGCACTTCAGAAAGCCTTACTTAAGTTTTCCTCCTCTCCCCATTTTTATTCTTCTATCATAATATGTAAGTTTAAATTTAAAATTGCCATTTATCTGATCAATTTTTTCCTGCACCGATCAAGTGTAACTGTGAAATTATTTAGGAAACGTAAATATGTTACTGAAATGCTAGTTCTTGCATTTGTGTGCATAAAAACAGAAACTAAATTAAATTAAGTTAGTTCTACAAATATAATCGTACACTTTCAACACGACGCTCATACATGGAAATAATTGTTCTCCATAACTGCCTGCTGGGAGAACGACTGTGTTCGTGTTGAAATAAGCAGAAAATTTTTAAAACTTGCTTTCAAAAGTGATTAGCTAAGCGACAATCATCTATAATAGGATAACCATACTTGCTCGTGAGAGTCGTTCCCATGGGTCACGGATTCCGTGTTACGAAACAAAATAACGCAGGTTTACATTTAGCGTGCTTCAGCGTGATGCTCGTGCTTGTCGGCCCGCATGGAATTCAGTATACAGGATGATTCTAAAATCATGGGACAAACATTGAGGAGTGATAGAGCTCACTAAAACAAACAATTATTGTATAGGAATACATGGGCGGGAGTGACGCGTTGAGGCACAAACACAAAAATAACACATGAAATGCAACACAGTGTTTATTTACAACGTCGCCGCTAAATGCCTTTTTACAGCAATGTTTATAATAATTGCTCAAAATTGCTACCACCGACAGTAATGCAAGCTTGGTAGCGTCGGTGGAGTTATTGGCGAACAGATTCAAATACACCGGGTATTTCACGCACGCCACCATTGTCAGCCAATCACGCCATATGTAGAGGTCGCCAAGCATGCGTGACTGTTGGTGGATGCATTTCCAGCAACTGTTTTAACATTTTCTGTACGGAATCACTCGTTAAGTATGCTGCTAATGAACATTTTATATTTCCGTTAATGTGTTATGTTTTTGTGTTTGTGCCTCAACGCGTCACTGCCGCCCATATATTCCTATACAATAATTGTTTGTTTTAGTGAGCTCTACCACCCCTCACTGTTTGTCCCATGATTTTAGAATCATCCTGTAAAAAGTATGATTTGGGAAAGCCTCCTATTTTCTAGATATTTTTGTTGCCGTGACGACTGTGTAGCCATAATACAGCTGCTGGGTGCAAATGTTCACTCTGCTGCAGGTAAGTTGTGCACTACCACCGGCAAAACATCCTCCGTTGTGACGTGCAGGAAGCAATAATAACTCGTAGGAGTGCGAGATTATGTTCGACACTAGTTTTCTTTCCAAAGATCCATGGTTAGTTTTTTTTATAGTTCACGTTCGGCGTCTTTCACGTGATAAAACGCAACGACTCTTCGCCTCGTGTGACAGCCCTGTAGCTGGTAACCCGAATGATTACATAGAAGCGAATCGTTCTCAGGAAAACTTCGCGTACTGTACATCGTTATGTACGTGTTAAGTTAAGGTAGTGTTTAAAATGCGATGTAGTCGGGGGATCAAATAATATTTCTCAAAGTAACATGTCTTGTATCCGTGCTTCTGCCTTTGAATACAGGAAAAAAAATATCTAAATACACTGTATGGTGCATTTACCTACGGTTCCTAAAATATATTAACTGTAAATATGTTATTTAGAAGATCATATAATTATTATGTACATGTTTTGTGGGGAGAGGGGGGGGGGCGCTTGTGGGTGTTTATGCAGTAGTCATCTATTGGACAGGTGAGTTCTAATTTCTGTGTTGATTCATATTTCCTCAACCTCTGGAATTTGAAAATTTTGTGCTCTGCAAAATAACTAGGGTTTTTTTTTTTTACTTAACTTTACTTTTACACAGTTAAGGGTGACTCGTAATTACGCCTAATTTTTATGGCGAGTGAAAGAGACGAGTAATTATCAAATTAAATACTATTATTACTAGATAACGCCAAAACAAGTTTGAATCAAACTGGTAAAATCGTTCCAGATGCCGAAATTATAGCAAGGCCACAATTTTGTTAAAAAGGTTTGACACATTTGACTTTAAAAATAAGTTATATACGTTTCTTCTACAGCACCACCTGTAAAAATAATTAGCAAGAATCATTTTCAGGTTTCAGAATTTCACAGAATGGTGGAAGAAACAGGTTTGTAAAAGGCATATTGTATGCTCTTATTAGTTACTACAATTGTACAAATTTTAATTCAATTATTTCTCACTTTTTATAGTTTACCTATTACCTTAGTTTGTTCAAAGGTCAGTATTTTGATGAAAGAGTCTTCTGTATTAAAATTAAGGATCTGTACGTAATTAGAGCTTACTTTAGGAAACTATATTTTTATAAATTAAACCGTGACGTTATCAATTTATTCCATGTATTACAATTTGTTCATTTTATTCGAAAGATTGTATAATAAGTGTATCTTGGTACCTTCTTTAGCAATGTAGGGAGCATATAGACGTTTCCCATATGTTTTAATATTATTGTGTGACGTTAAAAAAAATTTTCATATACCCATTTTATAAAAATTACATTTATAAAAACTATTTTTTACCGAACACGGCCGTTTAATGAGCCACTGTTGTATAGAAATGCTACATTTTGATATCACATAGTATGCCTATGAATAGAGAAATATACAAATTGAGGATAAATAATAACACATAATCACATAATATTAGATTACACAATACAGGATTGGTAAAGAAATACAATACATTGTGTTTAAAATAAAAGATTCAAAACTCTCAGAATCACAAATAAAAACTTTGTCCTATTAACATATTCTACACTCTAAATCTGAAATAGTGAGAATTTCACTGTTTCAATCAGTTAACAGTATCTGACTGATTCAACAGTCACTTCAGTGAATTCAGCTGATGAATCACTGAAAAAATGCCAGTCTTCCTTCATTTATTGATTCAGTGACATTTTCCACTGTTTCATCATTTATTTTTTCACAGTTTTTTCAGTGATTTGTTTTTTTTACTGATGGATCAATCAAGCAGCGTGTGTAAATGGCCGTCGAGTAACGTGTAAAAATGGCCGTTAAACAACGAGTATCAAGTGAAATAACCACGCATAAACTAATAAAACCAATACAAAATACTTTCTAAAAAGCGTTTCGTATTTCAAAACACCTTTTTATGAGGTAACATGAACATTCAATCTTTCATTTCGTTGATGTCATGTAATCATAACAGCGCTCTGTTTGAAGGTTTAAACTGCATATAATGAGGCGAAGAGGGTGCACTCATATGTACTATTCGTTTTAACAATCCTAACGGTACCAATCAAACCAAAAACTAAAAGTAGGGACCATACACTTTAAAACTACACGTTTTTGATGAGGAGTAGAAGTCATGTCTTTTACTCTTGTAGTCAACTTAACTTAGTAGCTCAGCTGGTAAGGTAATGGGCAAAGTTAATTGGAAAGGGTGTGGGAGTTCAATCTCGGCCACGTACGGAATTTTTTTTTACTTTTTTTTAATTACGGTTAATTGTGGAACATACATTGTAAATATGTTTATTTATCGTAATTATTTGGCTAAATACAATAAAAACCATATTTAATTCGCCGCTACAGTTGGCCGTCACTTATTCAACCAGTGTAATTGTTTCACATCACTAATTAAATGAGTGAAATTTTTTCACTGAAACAGTCAGTGGTTTTCCACTGATTCTAAGTGGAGCCATTTCCACTGATTCGAGTAGATGAATTTTACTGCGAATCAGTGGTTTTCCACTGATTCAAATTTGGAGTGTAGAACATAAGAATGTCGAATCTCAGTCACGATCGGAAAACTCTTCGTCACCAGGTCCTTCCGCTTCACCTCGAGATTACTTGTACAATTCTGTTACACATTCTCGACTATAACTGTACTTGGCCAAATAATGTCCCTTTTACCCGGTTCATTACGTAATTTATATGTTAATGCATATTTGCAATGCAACAGACCATATAGCATTGCATCTTGTTCTTTTGCACTGCCACCGTAAAACTGTATGTGTAGGTCTTCTTATTGTTTTGTTGAAATGTTTTGAAACATTGATTTTTACAAGATTAAAAAAAAAACTAATTCCTTGCTTGGAATAGTATTATTGGAAGAATATGTAGAGCTTTCACCAGAGTTCCTTTTAATCTTCTATTAAGCACAATCAGCATCCGATGTCCCTTTTATTTCCTTCTTGTTATAATAATTACCAGCTGCTAAACCGAGAATAGTATCACATAAAGTGTTTGGGACGCATAAAGATATTCAATCACCATTATTCCTTGAATGAGACATTAAAATTTATAATGTATAGGTTTTTCATTTAAAGCAACATTAGAATCATCTTATAATCACAATAAACACAACATGGAAAACTAATTTGTTTGTGGTATAACAACATCAAACACAAATGGCTATCATGCAACCAAAATTCGAAATATCTAAACGAAACAATTCAAGTTAACTAACAAAACCCAGAATACCTATAAAAAAAAAAGCGGTATCACCTAAAAAAAAGGAGGGAGGGGGGGGNCAATTATAAAATACAGGTAGCCTACCATAGCACTAAATTAATTGCTCTTATTTGATGGGGATTGGCTAAGTAATTCCAGGGATATAATTTTTTTATTTAAATTTTTTTTTAAGTTCATGTTTTTTTTTATGTTGCCGACGAAGTACCAAGTTTTATAAGTACACTTAACACGCTTTAGAAACTGTAAGAATACAAACAATAGGTTAAAATCGAACAAGTTTTTCCTTAAATATAGTATATAATCTACAAGTACCTATACGCAAATAAACAATTTAAGAAATTCTAAATACTGAAAGTTATATATTTATAATATTGCGTTCTGTAGACCCAAAAATAGGCAAAAGTTGCTTTAGGGTGTAAAACATGTCAGAGTCTTTAATACAAGTACACAGATATTAAGATTTATCAAAAAGATTTATACGAAGTTCATAAGCTCCATACACTTAAATTGTAGTGTAGAAGTAAAACATGTAATACACACACACACACACACACACATTAACAATATTATTACATGCAAATGTGTACACACCCTAGATATGTTACTGTTTACAGGGGGTGAGTGCTGATCTACCAACAACGGATACAAACTATACTTTGTTCGTACTGTAACACTACAGAAATTAGGATTTTAAGAATTCATCAACAGTATAATAAAGCTTAGAAATTAAATGCTCCTCCTGGGTATGTTTTAAAGACTCCTTCAAGGTATGCTTTGACATACTCCTTCAGGGTATACTTATTAAATACTACTTCAGGTTAGTATACGCGGGGATTTTAACGTACCACTAATTTTATGCAATTTTTAAATAGGCTTAGGACTTATCTTAATATTTACATACATTTCTATATTCGTGTACATACGCGGGCTCAATTATACAGGTGGCACTATCTTTCAAAATAGCATAAGGAAGTGGCTTTTATTAACTAACTTATTCTCATTTTAGACAATGATGTCGTACCAAGTTTTCTTCAGATCGGCTGTCGTTTCTTATAATCTCCGATTTTAAAGATTTTAAAGACGGATTTAAAAAAAAAACATTCTATAATGTTGAAAATAAAAACAATTCTTGTGTTCTTATGAGGTACTACTATTATTATGCCAAATTGGGTAAAATTCAGTACAATGTTCCAAATTTATTTTAAGGGGAAAAGGGGAAGGGGTTGAATACACACATACATACACATATACACGCACAATTAAACAAACACACATCTAGTTTATCTCATAAACAAATATTTATAAAGGAAAGAAATGCAATATTTATTTCAGTAAACACAGAATAAGAGACAGAGAAATGGATAACTCTATTAACATATTAAATAACAGTTGTTTAAAATCAGGACGGTATTTTTTATGTTATACTTGTAGTTGAAACTGATATTGACTCTTTCCGTTGGCAAAGTTTTGGTCGTGTGAGTTAGGCGGAGGAGAAAGGGTGCCAAAGTCTCTCCTCCAAGCATTAAAAATACATTTTTAATAACATTGCATAAATGAACATTATGCGACCCTTGAACCGATTGGTATACCGTTATCGTAATGAGAAAACCTCACAGCTCCAAAAACTGATATTCTACACGAGAGACAAATAACATAGCTTTGATTTCGAGGGCGATTTTATTATTTTTGAAAGAAAATTGATATAATAATTTGGACAAGTTTGCTATTTAACCCAGATTTGAATATAAATTTGTATTCAAGATAAGTAGTGGACGTACAAGTTTTTCGCTGTTTGACTCTCATAGCGGAGATACAAGTTTTCTGATTCTTGTTTTTAGATTGTTTTTTAAACATTTCTGGAGTAATGAGATTTTCGTAGCCGATCAGTTGATTTTTTCTCGTTATAATGGTGTTAAAACATTCTAAAAAAATGGAGTTACAAAGGTTTTCTCACGAGGGTAACGATATGCGTGAGCAAACGGGGTTCCCAAGGTTGCAACTGGCTGTTTACTCCTAAGTCCTTTCAAAATTGAACGTGAACTTCTTTTCTCGAATGGAACTGCATCGCGTGAGACTAGACTATCCATCACTGAACACTACAACAAATCGTGTAGGATGGAAAGTTTTATTGCACCATTTGTTCGTAATTTTCTTGGTGATTCCAAGTCAAGGTAGCTCATTATCCTTTTCACATTTTTTCTTGGCAGTTACTCTGGGTGAGAGCTATACTTGTGCCGATAGAATGGCGGTATATAATAAGAGTCAGTGTTTCTTTGTTCATCGAAAGCGACCTTGAAGCGTAACTTCACATTACGTCGGCTATTGACTAATTTAAAAATACGATAAAGCTTTGTTCTTTTCTGTGAGGGGGGGGGGAGACGTAATCTCTATCTTGTGAAGTATATATCGTAGGCTCTGAAAGAAGTCTCTTGTTATACCATTGTAGATCAGGTACAAGAGGGGAGGATGTGCGGAGAGCCGGACGTGTTCCGGAAAACATGTGGCTACGGAGTGACATTCTCCGGGCAGGAAGAAGAAACTACAGTATGAGTACTCTCAGAAGTCTTCAGTCAGTATTGTAAACCAACTACCAATCAGTAACTGGCGAGGTGAATGCCAAAGAGGCGAGCGAGTATACTGGACGGTATGGGATGTAGGCCTACTGGTTACTCTCCTGGGTGCGTCATCAGCTGGTGTACAGCATTCCCGCAGCTACCGTCGCATCACACGTCGGTGGACACCTCGCCTCTACACGAGATTGGTCACATTACGCTATCTTCACTGAGTTTGTGAGGCGTGCGCCACGGGTGGACATTTGTGAGAAAACACCATACATGACTTGGACACCCAGCACAAACGCCACTTTATTAAGTCTGTATTTACAGTTCTATCACGTATTTATGGTTCTACAGATTATTCTTCAGCAATTAAATACCCAAATACAGGTGCAGCACATACCTCAAAAATACGAAAAATATTTAACGCGGAGATTACTCACAGATTCACACATCTAGGAATTGTGCTGAATAATGCTGCTGGCTGGTATGTTTTTTCTAGGTTTTCCTATTTTCCCCGTCCTTGCATTTCGGCGCCGCTCCATATACGCCATATTTCACCCTCATTGGCTCTCAACACCTTGGTTGTTACAAACCTCCTAAACCTATCGACTCCTCCCTTCCTAAGGTGATGGAGGCCATAGTGGTGTAGCGGCTAAAGTACTCGCTGTTCTACGAAGCGCAATTCATTATAAATATCCATGATTCATGATCAATATTTAAATTATAAGCTTATGTCCAATTAGTTTCCTTCAAAATTATAATTTCAAACCGGCTCTATGATTTATTTATTTATTTATTTAACTTAACATATTTTCGACTGCAGGTTCATTAGAGAATGGTACACCAAGATCACAATGAAGGGAATTCAAGGAAGGAATTGGCCAATGCCTTTATTAATGAATCACCCCAAAAATTGCCTGGAGTGAGTTCGGGAAACCATGGAAAATGCAAATCAAGATGGCTACATTAGCTATTAAAAATATGAGAACTGATTTGGTTGGATATTCTTGTTTTGGTAAACAGCTGATTTCTTGTCATTGCAACTCTGCTGGTTTGGGGAGAAGGACATTTTAAGAGCGAAGTTTTTTATATGGTGTAGCTTTGTTTTGGTTTGCGAGGTGATTGGCCATTAATGCCAGGCAAGCAGCAATTTTATTACGAGGAAAGCTAACAGTAATTCTTGGAGCATGACTGGATCAGCTGTTCGCGTTTTTGTTTACCTTCACTCTACTCAAACTTTCACAGCCTTAGATAATAATAAATTAATTCCATAACCTTCTACACTGAAATAGCCCATCGGAAATCAGGAAAATACGTATCTGCAGATTTATAAAAGTGCATGCATCTCTAATGAGTCCGCGATCTGCAGGATAGTCCTTAAATGCATGGCCGGTTAGTAATCGCAATCGTACTTGCAAAAATTAAACACACTGCAATTGCTTATTTAAAAACTTACGCGGATAACATATCCCTGTACACACCATAATTGTGCAATATTTATCTTCCACGTATGCATCCACGGACGGTATATACGAGTGCACTAACATTATTACTTTCGGTATTGTGCGCCTCTGGACTCGCATGGCGCCGCTCGTACGCATTTCCACCTATCTATATTCATTTTCATTCGTCACAAAATAAATCAACAGAAGACCGCAGTTTTAAAACGTGCTTACCTGCCAAATTCACATTTCACAAACGCAAGAATAACAAAGATATAGGGGAAATTCAGAATGACTAGCGACTTCATGTGGTACTCCCAAGGCTATTCAAAGCAAACAAACAGTTGTTTGTAACCAGCGTCTTGGCGTGACGTCACAGCTAATGATGTCCATTACACCAAGCTATAGACGTGGTGCGCAGACGGTACGTGGTCGTAAATTCTGCCACCAAGCGAACACCAAAACGCTGACGTAGGATGTCTGTTGACGTTTGAACGGCCGTAGGTTCTGTCCGCTCGGTACTCTCGGTCAGATCAGCAAGCGTGTGACTCAGGCGTAGTTTAAAAGCAAGTATTTCTCTCTTGTGCAAAGCCCCCTGCTCCGGGGCGTCCTGAGATGACGTCAGGGGTGTGGGTAGTGCTCCGGCCAGACCACACGCTTGGTATACTGAGTGCTAGGATCTCAGGCCTTGTGGTAGGACACGCTCGGTGCGATCTGGTAAATCAGATCGGGGCTACGCTCGGTGCGGCCTGATGAAAGGTCGGATCTACGGGTTTGATCAATTTCGGTAAACGCTGGTCATGTCTGCGTTGAGATGGCGTGATCCCTCTTCCCCGCCTACTGGGAGGCCGGGGAGCGGAAAGGCCGAATGGCTAAGAACGCCCCGTTAACAAACAAAAGCATAGCTTCGGCTGTGTCTTACTGCTTATGTGCAAAGCCCTGTAAACACTTCACATAATCCCCTGCCTCACTTTAACTTNTCGGCTGTGTCTTACTGCTTATGTGCAAAGCCCTGTAAACACTTCACATAATCCCCTGCCTCACTTTAACTTGCGAGAGCGGCAGTGCGACTGCGTCAGACGTGACATCAGCGACGATCCCGTGCTTCGTATGACATGCAGAGCCCGCCCTACTTTTCCTCGCAGCATCAGTATTTGCGCATGCGCAGTACGCTGGGAGACCTGCCACAACTGCTTCGGAAAGGAAGAAAATTCTTACTTGCTACCTTGAGTTGAAAAACGACGAACACGGCTTTCATTTGTTCTTTGAGGAGTTCATGACCTCTTGCCGCTTTCGCACAATCGAAGTTTCGGCACGTAACTTTATCATTATAAAATATAAATAAATGTCTACAGTATTTTATTATTTTCACGTTTGAGACACAGAAACAGGAGTGTCATCAGGGACCCACTGGCACTCTCAAGTAGCTGATCCTTCCACGTGCATGTTTCTTAACTAGTGTGAAATATTTTCATCGTGCTGCGCGTTAAGGCAGTCGCCTATCTAGTGATTTAGATACGCCACATCGTGTTTGAAATATACGTTTGTTGACTAAACTTCTAAACGTGCCCTCGGCAGGTTTACCCGTACATACGAAAATAAAGCACATTCCAGGAAACAACGGAATGACACTTTCAAGACATAATGTAGATCGGAGACATTATTTTCACAGCAACATATCTAAAAACTGCTTTTTCAGACTGATCTATCTCAAAATGTACGTACCGTATACATGCGAATCTACAATAAAGACGTGCATTGGACTCTGATACAGAGTCGCGTCCAATAAAACTATAGCGTTACCGCTTAAATTCCTGAAGTTCTACGATCACGACAAAACCACTGCGCGCTAGTTCAGTGGCTCACGCGTAGATGCAATACCGTTTCACATACGCCCGTCGACGTCTTCCGTAGCGCCTCACTCACACAAACTAGGCGACCGCCTTAACTATAAAACTTAAATCGGTGACCCTATCATTTTATTAGCAGAAAATCTGTGGCAAAGCTGATTTTTTCTTTTACATATAATATAGCAGATACTATTGAAGGGCTTGAGAATTCAGAACACTGCGGGATATTCTGAAAGGCATATACCGGACTAAAGTAAAGTGCGAATAATTTTGTACGGAAATAGACTGCGAAAAACGTCCAGTTTTTTATATTGCAAACGTGATCTTCAAACTCACTGCAACGCAGTTTAGAAGTAAGATAGACTGTCCTTCCGATGATCACAGGTTTATCTTTTAAGTAATGAGACGGAGTGGACGTCGTTAGAACATCGGAAGGAAAACATCTTCTAGCGATTTCTTCCGGGTTATGGATTACAAACAGTTCTTTCACTTGCCGATTGGTCAGCAAAGAACGTGTCGTGTTAGGCACGTCACAAGCCGACGCTTTGTTTTTTTTATTTGTAAGAGTAGTACTTATCTCTCTTGACTATGGAAAATGGGTTCTCGCTGTAAGGAAGTTTATTCTATAACACTGTTATTAAAATGGCTGGATAAGTCAGAAATGTATGAAACATTGGGTAATATATTACCTTTTTAATTAGTTTGCGGGGCTTCTTTAATTTCAAATTAGTTCCTTTTCATTTCATCCTAGTTTTATTACATTTTTTTTTGCAAAGATAGCCAGTTTTACTGCCTTTTAATTATTTGGGCAGTCTTCAAACTTTGTCTTGGTACTAAGGAATGCTGAATTTAAATTGGTCTCGTCAGTGTCTGCTTTATTTTTACTTAGAATATCTTTAACCTTTTATGTCGTCTGTGTACTTCGATTATAATGCGAAACGAACTGACAGCCGAAAGTCATTTAAAAAAACGACTAAGATATTCTCTTTTCTTTACTAGCATGCAAAGACACTCGGTTGATGCCCACTCTTGTGTTTTAATCGGAGACGTGAACTTCGCACTTCGACACTGTCGAGCATAATTCTTTAATATTTTGTATTTTTTGTTTAGCCAAAGTAAAAGTTTTGATCATACAGGATCATCCTACACTCCAGGTACAAAATTTGTGAGATGATTCGTTATGGAAAATGAGGTGGAAACCATAATACGACCTGTGACCTAACGTGGTTAGTAAGAGAGAGACACGCACTTGAAAACTGGGCATTAAAAATAGTTATTTGCAAAATATCAGAAGCTACATGAGTTGATACAACAAAGTCATGAACAGTGGTAGCCTTGGATTGATATCTGCCATCTGTGAACATTTGTAGGTGATAACAATCGATAAACACTCACGGGGAACTTGCTTTTGTTGGTTTATAGCAAGGCATCCCCTAATGTTCGAATGTTATCACCAGCCAAATATTCACTCGTGGCATATATAAAATCAGGCTAACACTCTTTATAATGACCTGCAAAATTAGGGTATTATCTGGCAGCACATTAGACTGCAAGGTGTTGTACCTTCGATTGACTTCTACGATTGGTCGACAGTTGGTGTGGCACGCCCAAAGTACTCTTCTATCCTATAAGAAAAAATTAAACGGTAGAGTGACTAATGTCCTGTAATGCTGTAACACTGGTTCATGAGATTAGACTAACTCGTTATATATTTTCACGAGGTAACTTATAACTTCATTAAGTTACAAACAAATTGCAACGCCCAGCAAAATAAAGGTTTCTTTACAGTTACTTCTAAATTTTAGAATCGCTTCATCTGAAAAAATGGAGTACTTGTGCCTGACATCTGCCAACAAATGTATTCTGTTGGAGGCGATAAAAAAAATGTAATGCTTAAAGGCGCGTTATGTAAACACATTACATCTTAAAGAATACTTTCTGAAGACACAACGTTAGATTTCTCGGTACTTGTTTTTAAGAACTGCTATAAATATTGTTATTTTGAATATATAAAGTGTTTAAGATAATATTTATTTATTTTGTTGTGCAATAATTCTGTTTCAGTATAAGTTTTTGTTTTAATTCAGAGGGCTATGATTTTCTTAACTAAATACTGTCCCTCTTTTTCCTGTACTGATGTTATTTGCACCATATCTTTTACAATTAATTTTACATTGGGCGAACTTCTTTGTCTAGAATCGACCGTCTTGTGATAGGCTAATGTGCACGTGTAAGAGCGACACACACTGGGTAGCGAAGTTAAATTACTTTTTAACAAACGCCCAGTTATTTTTTTCGAAAGTAAAGTATTTCAAGTTAGCTTTATCACTTAAGTAACTGAACTTACCATACTTTTGCAATGTAACTGTCGATAGTGAAGTCTAACCTGTGGTTAAGTAATAGCGTTAATTTTTCAGTTCTCAAACTATCCACGACTTTAGTTGTAAACAAACAGCACATCTTTGTCGAAACACAATAATCCGACAGTTGTTTTTGACAATACTGGAGTTTGTTTTGCGGAGAAGCGCAGAAGACGAAAATCGATCTATAGAGTGTCCATGGTTAACTGAGCACTTTTGGAAGCCCTGTTTGAGATCTACTTTTCTTCTCATTATGTATTCTTCCACCATACGTAACGTTTACACCTCCATGCGCCTAATTACTTGATTCGTACGTCAGTCAAATGGAAACGCAAAATTTTTAGTAACCTAAATGTGTCACTTAAATGCCATTTGGTACTCTAATATGTATAAAGCAGAAAACACCAACTTAAATTGCCATTTATTATACCATTACACGCGCGATACAACGCCAAAACTTGGAACTGTTTTACTTAATTCGCTGCCAACTTAACTGGTAGCCTACATGCGGGTGTGTGCGGTTGCGTATATACAGTTACCAGGCAGCGTTATTTTTAAAGGTTGATTTCAAGTGCTTCTTTTTACCGTGAGCATCCTATACCTCATGTTTAGAGAACAGGAAATTTCGTGAAATTCGTTTGAGGGAAAGTTGGACTTCAAACACGTGAGCACTTGACCTTCTTTTTTAATTGTATCCCAATTTGTAAGACACGTCGTGGACGAATTTGAGCCAATAACAAACCTGCAAGAAAACAAGGACCGAATCCCGTGCTACGTGGCCGGAAGTAAAACTACAGCATCGGCCAATTAACAACTATAGTCTATTCCACGAGAACGAGTGCACCATTTTGAAAGTTCTAAAATGTAAGCTCGTGTACAAATGTTTCCATGGATAAATTGTTTGTGTTGACATACTGGGCAGGTTGACAGTCAGCTGAATGTAATTTTTTTTGTAAATATTATCTGTGGCACGGGGAGGAACAGCTGTATACAAGACTGCCTTCAGAAATGTAAAAAAGAAAGTGCACTCGTTCGTGGGACAGACCATAACCAGTGCGTCTGCAAGTACACGGAGACGAGATTCTGCGGCTGTTCCTTTGATGTGGGCGTAAACATTCTCTGATTGGCTGGGAAATGCACTGGGAACGGGAATTATACCTGATTGGCTACTACGTACCGCAAGATTTCCCTTATTGGCTGGGATGTTGGCTGGAAAGCAGGTCACCAAGAGTTGATTAGCGAACGCCATTCCGACACGTTGCTGGCTAGTGACGCCATTTTTCTGTCGTGTGAGGCTGTAGATGGCGGTATAAAACGTTGTTTAACCTTTGTATTCTCCGGTACTCTGTCCCATAAATGAGGCTCGAGTGCATACATGATTGTGGAGTCTGGCTTGTTGCCAAATTAATGCGCTAAATTTCCGAATCTCTACTGATGTTCAGTCCAGTGGCGTGTGGCGAACGGTTGCAAGGCAAGCCGGTGTTAGCTCTGTGCTGTACCTATTTGCTTGCTAGTTAACACTTCCACCACTAAACGCCACTAAACGTAGTTCGGCAGGTGTCGCCACGGGACGTGTGCAAGGGGTCCCTTGCCTGCTCGTTGCGAATGGTCGAAACACATTCAGTTTCCGTAGACTCCACACTGGTTATTGGTAGGCACACCCGAATTTCGTGAAGCTATTTTCGCAAATGCTAGATTTCAATAATATACGGGCGTACCAGCAGTTTTATTTTGCTTATTGGTGGCGTGTCTTTACGTGAAGATATTTTTCTACTTGACTGGCCGATCAGAGTTGCGTTACTTCAGTACTGTACGTCTGTGATTCGCGCACAGGCACCTCAGAAGCGTGACACGCAAACCATCCAATCACGAAAGTGCATCTGAGCCTAAAGTGTTATGAAATGCATCGGGTCGTGGTTTCCGCTGCGTGCGCCGAGGACGTACAGCCGCGAGCAAGCACCAGCTCACCTCGCAATAGTTCGCCCCACGACACTGGCTCGGAGTGCGGAGTGGTCGCCGGCGGGGCGCGGAGATCGCGCGCTGGCGCGGCGAGGCTGGGCT
>NQII01000572.1:489731-562945 GCA_002778355.1 Clitarchus hookeri
GGGGGGGGGGGTCGTTATGTACGTGAGGTCCGGGTTTGATTCTCCCCTCTGTCATAACTAATTTTTTCAAAGAGAATATTTATTTTTGTGACAAAATGATTGTACTTGATTTATTTTACATCGAAAAGTTGTTTTGAAGCAAAGGAAATACATGAAAGTTGTTAACACAAAATCAATCCAACACAAAATTTGTTTTGCGGCAACAAAAACACAACCTTAATGTTGTCGAGGTTACAAAAAGCAGGTAACGTTGTTACAAAAGCAACATTAATTACTAACGGCTCACAGTTAACAAAAATTAATGTATTTGTAACATTAATACTGTGCTCTCTCGATCGTCTTTGTTAATATTTTTTCTTATGGATTACCTTCGTATGTCACAGACCGATCTGTGCCCGTCATGCATTCACGAAACAGGAGAAGTATAGGCTCTAATCCCTGCCGACAAACAGTGATATACTGACAGCTGTACGTGAGCACCGAGCATGTCTGGTCGCGGTATCGTAACACTTTTTGAATCAAACCTTCGGAAAATCACCCAATGTGTGATGCGTTTGGTTGTTTGCTGCATGTGTCTGTTAACATGAAAGTATCTTATTTTTGGGTAAAATGAACTTTTACTTATACTTTGTCTGTAAATTATAATGTTTCAGTGAGGGTTAATAAGAATAAAAACAAAGAGAAGATTGGTATGTAATTCATGGTAAGGAATAGTTCCTATGCAGAAAGTTGTTATACTGTGTGAGCACGAACGTGGTGCGTTGTCCCTTTAGCGTAATTTTCTAGACGTAGTTGAGCTTTGTTTACTCGAGGCGGAGGAATAACTTGAAAGTAGAACTTAAGCAGGGCTTCAGAAAAGTTGGAAGTAATCACGAATGGACTACAGAGATAATTTTGCTTACTTGCTGTTGATTTACCAGACCATGTAGTTATGGGAAAGGCTTAGCTTTAAATGTGGTATTGTGGGAGATACAGTGGTACGATAAACGTGCTTTGGGGCGTTGGTCGACTACTTTGATAGCAAAGCGGCGCCGCGTGTCTCTTCCGCTTTCTAGGAGTGACCAACATGTCCAGAGCCGGGACAAACAAGCATTTCGCCGAAGTTCACTTTACCGCGGATATTGTTGACACTGTCAGTCCCCCGCCCACTAAACAAGCACACGGTCGGTCACCTTGGAAACCAGATCGGCGAACGCGTTGTTATAAATAGCCATCCTTGATTGTGTTTACTTGCGAGCTGCGGAGCGGAACATTCCTGTCGCCGTGGCCTTGCGGGGCCAATCACGAGGCTCGCCTGGCGAGGGAAAGTTCCGACCAGCGCGAGCGCTGAGGGGCTACAGCTGCTCCGTCTCACTCGCCATATTGGATTCCTTGATAGATCGCTAATTACAACTTGAAAAAAAAAAAAAATTTTGAAAATTACCCATATAGTCCTTTGAATGTTTATCTCTCACCCTTCAGTAGAGACATAACATCGCAACTATTAACGTGTGTTCCAATTAACACAATACAAAAATTTATTTGCATTTTTATATTTAAGGTTCTAATAGGTCTTACTATCATAGCGACTATAATATTGGATTGTTTAATTTCTTGCTGGGTTAAGTTTTAAAATAAATAATAATCAAAAATTATGCAATAATGTTTCAGCTATTTATTGTTTACAATCATTGCAAATGATGTATAGGCCTAATTGTGTCACAGCACACTATAAAATTTGAATTATTAGTGCTTTTATTCACCTTTTCACAACCATAAAACAATGTACGTCAATATTAAAAGGAAAAAAATGTAAGAACTAGTAAAATATTACCTTGCCTTAAGGAGAACTCTTCAATAATTAGCATGAAAATAAAGATAGTCATATTAAACTAAAGGAACATGCATAAGTATTAGACCTGACACTACGTTTTACGATGCCACTCGAAATGGTTTGTTTAATTTTCGTACACGTGAAAGTAAGGATGGGCATGCAGGTAACTCTTTTAACTCTGTAACTTGATTGACGCGTGGGAAAAGGCCATTAGCTCCATGCCAATGTGACAACACGACAAATAACGGCCAGAAACAAAGTACGTACACAAGACTCTCAGAAGCGCTCACTTAACAGAGAACAAACCACAGACTTTCTCGTCTACTCCGCCGTTGAAGTCACCAGCGCACGGCCGCAGGGCAACGGTGAGTCACTACGCGTCCGCGGCATCTTCGCGCCGCTCCAAGAGACTTGAGCATCACCACTTGCATGAACGCACCAGTATAAATACTGTTCCCAGGAACAAGAGACTTTTGTTTTCCGAGCCGTTTGGCGATGTTCTTCTTGTGTCCCGAGTAAGGAAACGAATCAGCTTGTTCTTACGGCGGTAAACCTGATGTAAAAATATGTTCTTTTGTCATTTCTCTTATTACCAAGTGCAGCAAGGTTTTCTTTATAAATTTTTTCTCTTTTATAACATGTCGCCCAGAAAAAAGTAAACTTTAAGAAAACTTGAAGATAGCAACAGTATTCTCATTGTGTAGTACTATTTTTCGCATTGACTTTCACTTGTCTATGGTCCAGTCACCAGAAGGAGGAATGTTATTTTATTGCTACGCCCCTGAAGTAGCACTCTTTGGTGATTGGCTTAGCCGAAACAACTGTTATGTCAGAGTACAAGCTTGTTAAATATGATTTCACACTCGATGCGTATATACGTATATACGTAATTCTAAGACTGTCAAGGTCGAAAAACAGGGAGCAACTGTTTTTGTTTACTGTAAAAAATTTCATTACAGAAATTAATTTTTAGACTCAAGGCTAAGGTAGAAATTTATTAGTAATATAATTTTCTTGTAACTTTGAGATTAGATTTAAGTTTTATAAACGCGGCCAAAAATTATTACGTTTATGATTGTAATTTTTTTATAAGTATTTAAATTTACTGTATCCATTGCCTAAAATAAGCCGAAAAACAAAATGAAAAAAAAATATATATCACGGAGAATAAACGAAAAATAAAACTAAGCACCAAAGAAGAACACAGCCGTCAATGAAATATGAACTAAAGAGCGGAAGGCAACTAAATGGACAAGAAAAATGGTGTACAACAGTCACAATGAACACAAGTTTACAATGAACACAAATTAGGGAAAAATTATTTCATGTTCAGAATATAAGGAAACTTATAGAAAGTAATTAAAGTCAACTTAAAAACACAGCGACAAACTGTAAAACTGATACGAGCAGAAAACCTTATTTCATAAGACACAGCAGAATACTTTAAAGGAAAATACGACACAGATAATAAACAATAAACGCAAAATAGGAATTTTTTTTCTTCCGTTTTCAACGAATATCGAAAATGATTGAAAATATACATCACGACAAAAACAGAGAAATTACAAACTGCAATACTAAAATATAAAACCTTTTTGGGTTTAATTATTTTCGATCAGTTTCCTTATAGGTACTCAAACCAGGAAATAATCATTTCCTGAATTGTGTTCATTAGGACTCTTGTCCATTATTTTCATATCCAGTTAGATGCCTTTCACTCATTAGTTCATGTTTTATTGAACGCTGGGTTCTTTGTTTTCTAACTTTTGTCATCCATTTTCTAAAATTTTGTTTGTTAAAATTTTTTTTTTATATCGTGTTCTTCTTTATTTTCGACGATGGATATACAGTTCATTTAAATACTTATAGAGTTAGTTGCCGTTGTCATTACACTTTAAAATAGCGTAGTTCATTTTCCGTTAAAACCCCTTCCTTACGGGATACGTTTCCTGCTAACATATCCACCCTCGTGGAAACGAGAAATTGAACTACAATGGGAAATCTATAACGCATTGAAGAGTGGTTTACTCACACTGTCGGGTGATGTTCACTACCGCCGTGGGCTGAGCATATATATTTCATGTAAAAATATATGATTATTTGGTCTGGCGACAAATGCTTGCTTTTTCAATAAACTACTTTGGTTTTTTTCTCATCGCGCCAATATTAGGTATTGGAATTCTTCAAAAATAAACTTTGAGCTGTTTCTTGGTTAAATGAGTGCTTTTTAAATCAATCGTTGAACAATTTACATGCTCGTAACTGCTCATATTTTAACGAAAAACACTGACAAGCAAATCTACAATAATTTTGTCAGCGAACTATGAAAAGCTGTCTCATACTTCAAGTTTTATTAATAGTGTAATTTTTAGAGCCGAAGTACACATGAAATTTGCTTCTTTCTTGTTAATGAACACTAAAGTGGGAATTTATGTAATAGCAAAGTACTTATGCGCCTAAAAATTTCGCGGTGTCACTTGATAAAGTCATAAATACTGTACAAATCTTTAGGTCTAGGTCAATATTTATTTTAACGCGAGAAGAAAAAATATATAGTGGACTTTATATAGAGTAAACTAAGCAGAGCTCTCAAAAGAGCCCAAACAATCAAAAAACCAATTATACTTCGTAGGCATTAAAATTCGTGGTCTTCCCAACATTCACAGAAGTTATCAGTTTTATTTTAATCCTCTAGGCCAGGGTTTCTCAAAGTTTCTCACCCTGGGGGTGCATCAGTTGGGCGTAGGGGGTACACGGCAAGATTTACGTAATGGCGGGCGGCAATGGACACATGAGACATGCGCGAGCGGCACTCTTGTCACCGACCGACTGACTTGCGTAGCGAGTGGCGGCGAACTATGAGCCAGGAGAGGTTGAGAGGGGGGACGGTGTACCGCCGCCCGCACCTCACCGCCTTGAGACCCGGTTGAAAACAAAACATTGCGCTCAGTACTCCGTTAGCCCGTACTATTTCGTGCGGACGGACGGCATTACGTTATTTCGTTATTCGGTCGAATAATTTTATAATAGTTCTGGGGTAAACATGAATCATTGGTAAAAAAAACGGGGCCATTGCGCGGGAAAAGTACAAATACTCAAACGGCATCATCAATTTGCAACCTCCTCAAAATATGTCCGGTGAGAATGTATCTACTTCAACTGAGAGTTCAATTTCAAACGAAACTTCTGCAAAAGAATGTACTTCTACTGACCAAAGTCAACAATCAAATATTCCAGAAAATACAAAAGTGTCATCGGCAAAAAAAAAAATAAAAAAAAAAAAATTACGAAGAGTATCTAAAGTTTAGATTTTCATATAAAGAAGAATCGCAATACCCAGAACCACAGTGCGTATTATGTTGAGAAGTTCTTACGAATAATTCGATGAAGCCATTTTACTGCGACGACATCTGGAGCTAAACCATCAGCAGTACGTGAACAAACCTTTAGATTCCTTTCTCCAAAAGAAGAAGGCGTTTGATGCCACCAAAAAATATATTAAAGCTGCTTCTACTACCGTGGCTACTAATTCCAATTATTTACGTGCGTCCTTCTTTGTAGCATACCGAATTGCCAAGACAGGAAAGTCATACAATATTGCTGAAGAGTTGATTTTGCCAGCTGCAAAGGATATGGTTAGTGGCGTACTAGGAGACAAAATGTCAAAAATGCTTGATAAAATACCGCTTTCAAATGACACCATTTCACGACGCTCTCATGACTTGGCAAACGATGTGAAAATCCAACTCGTCCAACGATTGCAAAATAATTATTATACAATTCAAGATGATGAATCAACGGATGTTAGTGGATTGCCGAATGTAATTATTTTTGTTAGATACGTGCAAGAAAATAATTCCGAAGAAGATTTTCTGTTTTGTGGCACCTTGGAGTCCACGACAAGAGCAGAAGATATATTCAAGGTTGTCGATATTTTTTTTAAGGAGCGTGGTATCGATTGGGCAACGTGTGTGGGTAGATCAACTGATGGTGCCAAGTCCATAACAGGAAGCATATCAGGACTGATTACCAGGGTTAAAAATGTTGCTCCTGAAGCTAAAAGTACTCATTGTGCATTGCACGGAGAAGCGTTGGTGTGCAAGAGAATACCGCACGAGCTAACATCAGTGACGTTTGATGTTGTGAAAAGAATAAATTACATAAAAGCACGTCCACTTAATTCCAGACTATTCGCATTATTGTGTCGAGATATGGGTAGCGAACATGTTACATTACTATTGCACTGTGAAGTGCGTTGGTTATCAAGAGGCATAATATTAGCTCGGTTCATAGAACTCCGTCACGAAATTTGTTTATTTTTGAAGGATAGTGACTTTACCCTCAAGTCACGACTTGAAGACGAAACCTGGCTTCGGACAGTAACCTATATAGCTGAAATTTTTTCTTGTCTCAACGAGTTAAATTCTTTAATGCAAAGATCCGCATGCAACGTATTCAATGTGCAGGATAAAATATACGCACTTATATAAAAAAAATAGAATTTTGGAAAACTTGCTTGAGATCAAACATTGTTGAATGTTTTCCTCTTCTGCATGAAGTTGTTATGACAGATACCTTATTAGTCGGTGAAGAATTGAAGGCTGAAATTACTCTTCATCTTTCTCAGGTGTTTGGTGAACTAAAATATATATTTTCCAGACATTGGCCATTCAGAAGACTGGAATCGAAAGCAATTTAGTACGGTTTTAACTGAAAGTATGGTTAGAGTATTCAGCAACAAGAGTTATTAATAGTAACATCCGCAGAGGATACCCTGATAGCGGATTTTACAAAAATGGTTTAAATTGATTTTTGAGCAGCAAGACGGCCAGAATATCCAGAACTCTCACGTAAAGCANCCTCTCTCTCGTTCGGTGACTCATCGTAACGTTACCGAGCGTTACACTTTTTCATAAGTGACTCCCAGCCGCAACCTAATTTAAGACGTTGTCACGTCAAAAACAAAATATGGAAATCGACTTAACGCTAAGCCAAAATTAAGGCTAAAACTTTCCAAAATTGCTCCAAATGTAGATAAAATTTGTGATTACAAACAAGCCCATCCGTCACATTAATCATTTTGTAATGATTACAATGTAATCAATCATTAATTCATTTATTAATAAAAAAAATTTTTATACCTAGATGTTTTATTTTTGTTTATTGAAGGGGTGCACAGTCTTTTGGAAAATTAAATAGGGGTGCATGCGGATATAAGATTGAGAAACCCTGCTCTAGGCATGTGTAATGCACAAGTAGCCAGATTTTGTTCGCAGTGTACTTGTGAACGGACTTCTGTGAATAACCAGTTCCGCCTAGGGTATGAACGAAGAAGGGGGAGGGGGCGCGTTCACGAGTTGGATAGTCACGACTTGCTTTTTCAGAAGAAATTCATCTGACAGTTGTAGGTTTTTGCTGGAACTGTGAATCATCCAAAATTCTCTATTGGCATTGGTTGTATTAAGTTCGGTCAGTTGTTTTGAATGAAGCAAATGGCTTCCAGCGATTGCGCATGCTCTGAAAGGGTCGTCTGTCTTCGCTAAGCTTACAATACCAAATTGTTCCATCACAGCAGTCTAGTTACAGATAAACTTTTGATCGACGTCTGGCATACTCATTATTGATATATGAAGCATAGATATATGCATATTATCACGCGATGTTTGTTTTCCTTGATATTCACACTCTGAGTTTTGGGGGATTGATCCCTTCCGTTGTGGATTTAGCAGTTTTCTCGCCATGCCTTCTGTTTCAGAGGTTGTATCAACATTTTTGGCTCGATAGAGCACAGATAAGTCTTCCAAACATTCTGAACTTCTTGTAGCTTCACTGCCTTCATTACTTTCTGACAGGTAACAGATGAGGAGAAAAAAAAAATTTTATGTGACTGAATACAGAGGTGATAACGCGAAGTGAAACTACACCTTAAAGATTTCAGGAATTGTGCTAAGCCATACAATATCCGCAAAACGCAAAACTAATTCTCTATTGCCATGTTTCGGAGAAAAAAAACAATAAATCCAAGTTAACACTTATAATTAAACAGTGTAACGTGGTTGCATATGATTATTGTTTATGTGACTGTTTGGCTAACAGGTTTGGAATCTGCCAAGGCTCAAATCTAGACAGCCGTAGTTAATAAACTAATTTCGCTCGTCAGTCGTTCATGCTTCACTTTTAGCTCTATGATTCTACTTATGCACTGATAGCTCCATGAGCGACCCAAAACTGTGTCTATATTTGAGCTTTCTTCGTGCAAGAAATGTTTCTTTAGTTCATTTAGGCACCAAACTAATTTTATTTTGCCGACGGTTTAAGAGAATTTCTGCAAGACATGATAAGATCATTAAAATAGAATATGCTATCATCAAATGTTGATTTGATTGCATCTGATTAGTTGAAATGGCATGGGCATGTTAGAATGATGAAGACGATAGACTCCCGATAGTAAAATTGAGCGAATACCGTCAAAAAAGGAAGCTAATAAAATGCAAGGCTAGGTTGTTAAGAAACAACGATGATGCGAAAGGAAGGATTAGAAAAAAAAGGTGCCAGCCAGAGGAAGCACGTATTTGTGATGGGTAACGTCCAATGCAACGCAAACTTGGTGGAGTGGATTGGAGAGGAGAGAGATGGGCGGCTCGTAACATCGAGGTCTTGAGAGTTGATGAGGGTGAAGTGAGGTGTGTATGGAGCCACGCCGAAATGCAAGGGTGGGGGAAACGGGAGATCCCCAGGAAGATTCGCCGACCAGCGGCATCGTCCGGCACGATTCCCACATATTAAATCCGGTTCACCCAAGCGGGAGGCGAGGAGTCTGACAATTACACCACCGCGCCCTCCGCAATCTCGGTAAATAAATAATTAAATCAATAAACGTGTTTCATCAGTCGCTCTTTATGACTAGTAAAGTTTGATATTTTAAGTTTTATAACGTTTCATGACATATTATTACATAAATCAATATCATAACTTTATTTTAAAATGATTAATTGCCATGAGTGCAGCAATTACTTCCTTCGACTACTGCGAGAGTAATATTAGCATACATCCAGACTGGCTCGTAATTGCCATCATTTTATTTAGTTATCTTGTCAATGTCTCTGAAATTAATGTTTGGAAGACACAGGCATAATTCTACGAAAATCTTTAGACGTATTAGTTGTATTTTTCACATGCTCAAGATGGCAAGGCTAACCAGAAAATGAATAACCTCCAAGATGAAAGTTTTTGGATATGCGCACGTTTAATTCGAGCAACGATATATATCACCTGTATACACGCTCACAACTTATACGTTCATTATTTCTGGTGGGATTTTCCGTCAACGGGAACAGTTAAGGACTTGTAACGTATAATAATTTGGTATTTCCGCCCACTTATCATATTTTTATTTTATTTCCATTGCAAATTTATTGTTCATATTCATTATGTGCAGACAGTTCTATTGGAAGAATTCTTTGTTACTTAGTTACTCTATGAGCTTGCAATGTTTTGCCAATGCTCGTTTATTTGACTGTTTATATCTTTAATTTCAATTTTAGAGTTGAGTATGACCACCGATTGAATTAGTTTCAGAATTGTTAAATTAATATAATATTTTAATGCAGTTTTAGTGATATATATTTAAATGTAAGCATTGATATATATTTGGCAGCGTAGTACAATACGTAATATTTAACAAGGGAATTTTTGGAAGGGCTTCACCTATTGTGCTAAGGAAAATTCAAACAGACTGTGTTGAAAAATTATCTTAGTTCTGGAACCTTTAAGATGGCATGATGGATCCTGAAGATTGTCGGAAATCTACTGAAATATGTTTATTAAAAGTGGATCTTATGGGCAATATGTTATTCAGGACATTATTTTATACCACCGGTATGATAGTTGCGTAAAAATAAGATTGCCCAAATAATTAAATTGCCTAAAAGGTTTATCTAAGCTGGTGATAGTCCTGGATGATAGCTATCATGAACAACGAGAACTTCTGGCTTCCGAAGAACTACTATTACAACTAAGTAAAGCATGTTAGGTTGCAGATGGCACCAGTTCGATTCTATATGATTTTCCTAACTTAGTTTTCAAGAATCCTGCATAATCCGTTCTACAAAATTTTCCGTATTAAATTTGCCTACACTTCCTTCAGAAGTAGAGACATTATGCTTCTACTTAAATATTTTCATAAATTTGAGCAGCCGAAGTAAGAAATGTTATTTGCTAATAAATGGAGCAGAAACAAGTGAGACAGTTTAATTTATTGGTCAATGAATAATTATTTTTCCCTAGAGTGAAAAGACTAACTTATGCTGCCAAATTTCAACCGTAATTACAATTGTATTCTGAGTTGAGCGTTTTGGAAATTGAGCTACATGTATTTTATATATGAACATTGATTGCTTATTTTTCTTAACCAAAATTTCAAATGCAATAATTAAACGCTCCTCAATAATTGAATGGTTTTATTGTTTGATAGCTAGCTCAGTAGTGGTATTTTTTTAGTATTATAGTTGTAGTGTTGATGATGACTGATATCTTGTTAATGTGGTCACTCTAATATACCATTTAAATGTATGAAAACTTGGTTAATTAACATCTACTCCCGAATAATCACTTATACCCGAATTACATTACACCATTACCAGTAATAGTCCAATTCACTACTGTGGTTCCCATTATACGTGGAGTCATTATATTACACTCATTGACGCCATCTAAGTGGGACAACACAATTCCACGTGCACGCATATTCATTTCAGTGACGCTCTATACATGGGGTATCTTCATAACATAAAGCATTTGCACACCTAGTGTAAAATTACTTCAGTAGCGCGAGGCCTAAAATATCCCAATTATTACAGACTCGTACCGCAATTTTTAGACACGAGGATTAAAAATACACGACAAACACGAAAAGGTTTTTTTGACTTCTTACGACGGACACACGTCATGATTCAGATATAATACATTGCCCATATCGTGCTACAGGAAGTGTTCAAAATGCGCAACATCGACATCAAAATAGCCTTGCAGACATCTTTCAATGAATGATCTCACCCTTAAAATACATATTGGTTGGCGCGCTCAAAGATTATGATATTGTCCGTCGTTTGTGCACACGTGTATTCCATTTCACTGAACACGCTCTTCCTCTGCGCCGCTCAACATCCAGTAGTATTTATCTCAGTTCAAACACAATCGCAGTGGTTGGCCCACTTTTGAGGCGTGTTTCATCATCGCTTGCATCCAGGATACATACTACGTCCGCAGTAGGAAGATACCTCATGACTTCGGAAGGCAATTACGCAGAGGGTAAGCTATGTCGACCACGTGTTTGTTAGTGGTTTCTAATTGATTTATTACATACAACACATCCTCTAAACAGTGACCGTATTTTATTTAACAAATTGTTTCCATACGCGTTGTTTTGAATAGAAATTAAAAGGCCATGAAAACCGGTGATTACTGCAGACACAACATAAGTTAATGTGGTTTGTTTTTTCTGCACTAAACAGTCGATGCATGGAGTAAAAGCGTAACTTTGGCTACTTTTGAAGGGAAAGTTTAGAAATTACAAGCAGTGCAGTATCTCCACATGTAAGGAAATGCCATCACTGACTGAATCGTCATTTCACAGCCCGAGCTGCTGGACTGAGAAAAATGAAATTTTAAAAGTGGTGTTTCCAGGGGGTAGGCATCGACCAAGAAGGAACTTTCGGAAATTCAGTTGTTAAAGTTTTTTTCTTGTTTTCTTAAAAATGCCGACACCTCTGAAAACGGATGTTATAAAGCGGTATTATTTGCTTCAAAACACTGCTAATACATGTACCTAAAATACGGATTTTACAATTTTTAAAAGTTTAAAAATTACGGTGGTAAAAAGAGGAGAAACTATGTTTGCAGTTGTTCCTCAATATCTCTTAAACCTGATGAGAGGCTACGGTGTTTTTTGTTACAGAAGAATACCTATACAATATCCACGAGAACAATATTTTAATACTTTAAACTGCACTCGGTACTTTTGATCTACCAAATACAAAAATTTTAATTCTGGGAGGGTGAAGCCACGGGGTACAGCCAGTTTAAAATAAGCCACTTTGTACACGTCAGTCAAAATGATAGTTGAGATGCTGCACGGAACTTCATTAATTACCTGCATTGTCATTGCATCCGTACATAAAATACTGAAAGCACATTAGCATATCCTGAGGACAGTCTTCCAGTAGTTAAAATAATGTAGCGGACGACATTTTTATGATGAAGTGTATATGCTTCAGGAGGAAGAAGTTGCTTATATGAAATGAAGAGTTGTATAACTGGTCGACATACGGACAATAAACTACACAAAGTGTGAACAGAGTGGAACTGTCTGTTTTCAGAATGTAAAATATAACTTTCATAATTAAGGTAGTCTGTAAGAAATTAAAAAATGGTATCATTAAGAAAACTTTAGATACATATTTAAAGTTTTTTTTTAAATTCGTTCTGAATTATAAGTTGACTTAGTTACAAAAACAACATAAGTAGTAAACAGTTTTCATTAAATAAAGAGTTAGAAATATGGAAAGAAAAGAAAAACACAGCTGGCAAGTCAGTCGAAGAACTCCCAAAAAATTTGTCACGTCATACATGCAAAAATTGCTCATGTAAGGAATATTTTTTAATTACAGAAAAATTGGTATTCAGCTGTGATAATAACGTTTTTCCTGAAATTAGTTATTAATTTATGTCTTATGTAACGTGTAATGAGTTCGCGCAACCACTGCAATACGTAATAACTGTAATAACGTTGTGAGATGTTAGAAATATAGCTGTATCACTAGGCCAGTTATTAGTTCAGTGTTCAAAACAGTAATAATAAACCAATTTCAGTAGGCAATTATCATAACATTACTCATTTAATATTCTGTTCAAACATGAAAATATTTTCCTGGCTTGCTGTTAATATAATTGTTAAGAGTGTTGAATACCAAAAAATTAATTATTCTAAAATTGCGCCAAAGATTGTTCAACTTGTACGCATTGTACGTGATATCATTTTCCTCGAATAAAAGATTTTTACACTTAATATTTTTTGAATAATTTGATGTCGTGGGATACAGCGTTATACATATATAATCACCAAATAACAGGTCATATATATGAAAACAAAACATGCCACATAAAAATAATTTTTGCATAATTTTAACATTTCTTTTAAATGCATAAATTGTTGTTTGGTGATTAAAAATGTGTCACACGGTATCCCACGGCATACATTTATGTTGTAAATTTGTTTATTTGTGTTAGTGCCTATTTTTTTTTATTATGGCTGCAGTAAAACAGAAAAAATTGGCACTTTACTTCAAATAATAATAGAAAAAAAATATATATATCGAGTGTAAATTTTTTTTTTTGTTAGAATGAAATGTCATCACGTAAAATGCGTACAAGTTGAACCATGTTTGGTACAATTATAAAATAATAAATGTTTTGCTATCTAAGAATTTTCAAATGTTTGCAACTACGGGCGAGGGTTCCGTTGAGAAGTCGACGGTGTCGACGGTAAAGCAGGGCAGCGGCCGCCCTCTCGCGAGCTGCTGCTGTGTTCGAGTGCCACTGACGAGCCGCGCCATTTTGTCGCAGCGGAAACAATTGCCGTGTTTGCGACGTGGTCGCCGAGGTCGCGGGCACGCCCAGACCGGCTGCTGCCTGCCGCTTGCCGCGCCGCGCCGCGCTGCCACGATGTGCTCGCTGCCATGCAACAAAATAAAAAAAACGTACACGCAAAGAAATCGTTTATATAGTCTATTCGTGGTTTCTTCACACATTTTCAATAAATACTTTGGAAAATCACTTCGTGTATGACGTGTTTGGTTATTTCCTAAATATGTCGTGTATCACAAGCGTTCTATACTTCTGTTAACATAAAGGAATCGAATTTTTTTTAAATTTAAGTTTTATTTGTATTTTATTTATGAATTTTAATATTTAATTTATAAATTCAAATTATTGAAATGGGGAGAAAATAGTCGTGTTGGTAAAGCCTGGTAAGAAATAGTTCTCATGCAATATATTACCGAACTGAGCGCTCACGAATGCGGTGCGTTGTCCCTTTGGTGTTATTTTCTAGACTTGGAATGCTTTGTGTACACGAGGCGGAGGAATATCCTGAAAGTAGAACTCTAACAGGGCTGCTATAAGGAAGCGGTCCCGCCAGGAGGAGTCACGGCGCGTGTTGCTTGCTTACAGCTGTGGGCACAGGTTCACTGCCCCATGCTACCAGCCCACTTAACTTAATCATACCTGCACATTATTTCTTGGTGTTTCTGTGTGACTTTCCATTGCATATGCTATATCACTGAATTCCTCTTTGCACATACTTTCAGATGTCGTTTAAATAAATGTATGTTTCCAAGGGGAAAACCATATGTGGTTTAATGATTTCTGTCCATGCACGTGTTACGAATAGTCCCTTTGTGGCATATTACTTGCTCCCCATACGTAATTTCATTTAGCGAAAACGACATTTCGTTATCTGCAACCGTTCCAGAAATTTTGGGGGTGTCCACGTTAGGTGGAGCAACCTGTATAGTATATATAGAATAATAAATAGTAACTGTATTACCATAAATAGAATGAATGTCATCCATTTCTTATTTGTAAATATGATAATTATTTCCAAATTCTGGTAGCGTGATCAGAAATCAGGTTTCGGCTGCCGTCTTGGATTCGCCATCTTCGAACTGACTTTGAGTAGTATGATAAACGGAAGTCTGTTGCAATGTATTTTAAATGTGAGCTGTGCGGCTGTGCGGCTGGGCGGCTGGCGGTCTTTGGCTCGACTCAGGGGGTGCTCGGAAGCCGTCGACTTAGGATTGTAGAACGTACCCGAAGGTGCTCGGCACTTACATCCACTAATTCTTCAAGCATATATGTTCGTTTCTGGTAGCCATGTTGGTTTTATAGGCGTAGGGTATATCAAATCGTAAATTCTGTATTTATTATCCGATTAAAAAAAATATTTTTAACTATGAATTATTTATTTATTTTTTTAGATTTTGCCGAAATTATACATAGGGTATTGCGGAAACATGCAAAAGTCTCTCATTCAATTACTACTTTCAGCCCCTTCTCTTGAAGACTGATGAATACACGATGCCAGAATATGAAAATTATTCACTGCCTCGACTGTTTTGTAGGTATAAAAGTATACTACTCAGATTATTTTTAATGCATGTATATGTGACTAAACCAAGCCTTTCAAACAAGTAGCAACCACCTGCCCAAGTCATGTTATAGTCATGGTAGGGATCGACACCTAAAAACACTTTTATAAACATATTTGGCATTAATTTAAATACCAATAGTGCTAGTCCCTTGAGACTAGGAATGTGCGAGGGTGATAAACAGTCTTATATCCCACGGTTTTCTTGAACGTCAATCCGTCACTCGTTCAATCTATTAATGCAGCTCACAACTTCCTCATACTCATTTAGCCAGCAAATTAATCTTTTTATTTTTTAAATTTAACATACCGGATGTTTTGGCTACGCAATCAACTAAATTTTTACTTTATATGGAGGATAAATGAAAACCAATACGTGTAAGCATTGTGCTATAAAAATGTAATAGTCATACAGTAATGGTTTGCGTTGCTAAGAAAGTAAGACACATAAACTATTATGGGAGAATCGCTGCATAATTAAACTGAGTAAACACATAACAATAATAAAGAAATGATTTATTGGCGTTAATTGCTGGCGCTCGCATGGAGCCTTGCAAGGCTTTCAAGTAAAAGCTCCAACGTACTAAACTACTTTTTAAAATTGAATTTGTACAGTCCCCTTGAGTCTTGAACACATAAACCTTGGTTCCAAGGCGAGTGGGACAACTGTCGTGTCGCCAGGCGACCATTTCCACTTAACGAGATGTAACGTATGTTTAGGAGAAAGGGTGCGGTAAAATCCACTTGCATTACGACACGCGGTGTCTCGTGACAGCATATCACCGGAACGGTTTCTTTATTGAGGCACATGTCAGACAAAGGTTACTCTCACGACGTACAGCGTTGCTTGTTATCCCACAGCAGCGAGATACCGCACCTTCACAGATGTTCCAAGAGGCCGTCCGTTGTATTCACAGCACAGCTGAGCCATGGCTGTCGTGTCAGTTGGAAACAGGTGCTGCGGTTTATCTCATATAGAATTTCCTGGATTCACAATTACACACTCCAAAGATGTCTTGCCGTGCTTGCTTTACTGTGTTTTTCTGCAGTTGTAGAAAAATTTTGAAACAACATATCAGTTACACTATTACATTTAAAACTGTGATTTCACAATTAACTTAATTTATTTTCTGGTGAATACGCGCAAAAGGTACAATTCCTGCAAAAGTCATAAAATGACAATCATATAATTAGGTTAATTTATGTCTAGCAGACTGTTTACATGTACGTGAAGATACGATTTATAAAATCATTTTGCGGTCTTCCCGAGATTGGGAAGTTAGCGCCCGGGGTTGGGCGCTAACTATTATAAAATTGCTCTTCTTACTGCTATTCAAGAGTCAAAAATTACTTTCTACATTTTTAGCATGTCAGTATCACCCTTGGCTTTTTTTTTTTAATTTTTTTTTTTTTTGGCTGTGACAAAGTAACGATTTGGAAAAACAATTCAAATGGTTGAAAATTACTTTTATAAAACAAGTAAAACAAAATATAGATACTAAAATGAAACTTGTTTCTTACACAAAACCGGAATAAAGTACTTAATTATCCGGCACTTTGTTCGACTGTAACTACGGTATAATTTATAGCAATTTTGAATTAATAAAAAGGCGAACTACACGATGAATTTACTTGAAATTTCTTCGTGTTATTCTGATGACTTCAACCGCCACATGTGTTCTTTTAGGAACCATTTTAAAATTTTTATCTCAAAAGAAATATGTTTCAAATTTCCTTAATTACTCTTGTAAATTACTTCTTTGCAATTTTATCATACACGTATTTCACAAATTAACACAAGATTATAAATAACAATATTAACTAATTTTTGGTAATTGGGTCCTCTTTAAGGAGAATTGCGCAACAACTGTTTTGTTTTCCTGTCATAAAATTAGTTTTAGGGTAGTTATTGATGAATGATTCTTATGACGACGTACGAGTTGTTACGTGTTATAAAACATCATCTGAATGCAGAGTCATATTTTCGTAATCGTGACTTAACCATGCCTACGGGTTAATAGCTCATTTGTTACGTCTGCACAACAGGGAAAAGTAAACAGCTAAAGCTCTATAAATGCATTTTTAAGAGGATTTATTTCTTGAAACTGACCAATACGAAATGTAAGAATGCAAAATGGCTGGCGTCGTGGCAGTGCTTGGAAAGGGACTTGTAGGTGCGCGGGAATGCAGCTACCCGAACTGCGGCTCACCTCTCTCTCTCCGCAGGAGAAAGTCTCCGTGGAGAGCGGCACTTCAGTTTCTATGGCCATCTCTGGAGCCGCTTCCCGGAGTCAAGGTGGGTTCACACGTCCGCGGGCAATGCCGAGTGGACAGAGCAATCTGTACCGACAGCCAACCAGGGTGCTTCTCGCCACTTCGGCGTCGTCCGCGTTGCCTGCGCTGGAAAAGTTGCGCCGATAATACCCACAATTCAATGCGTGACGGCCAAGGCGAGCAAAATGGCTATCATCGAAGACTTGGATTCGTCCTACTTGGCACGCGTGCATGAAGACCGCGAAAAGTATTGTAAATAATAGTGGTGCACGTACAATACCACGTATTTACAAATCCAAGCTGTAAGTAACGGCAACATTGTATATAACAACTTGATGTTTGTGTCAGGAGTGTGTACAAGGGGGGTGAAAAAGAGGGAAATTGCTTGCAATTGATCTATATAAAATATATGAAAACTATCAAGGAAGATACTGGAAACACACTTCGCTCCTCTTACTACTACATTACAACGAAGTTTAATGTTAAACTTCGTAAACCCAGGACTGTTGGGTGACGGGTTAGCCGCAGAAGTTACCCAGTGCAGTCCCAATCACTGAAGAATTATTAGACAATTTCTGTATCTATACCACTCCTGGATAATATCTTACTTGTTCTCAGACTAAATTTTCTTTTAGATTACTTGATTTATTTTTGACTCCCAATTTCACTTTCAGGAGTTATTGTGGATACGATTTTGGAAAAAATAAACGATTCAATTCAGTCCCTTGTCAGACACTTTTTTTGTTGGAGGGTGCCATGATCTTCAGGTAATAAAATATAAATGTGAAATTTCTCACTGGAAGCAGACCTGGAAATCTGTAAAAAATCATGGTGCGTAACATGTTTGCGAAACTGCTCTTTATGCACTTGCAGCTTGTGACAGGGGTAAACTAAATTGTCTACACACTCTGCTTTATATTATCTGCACACTTCCTGTTTGCGGTAACAAATCAGAGAGGTCATCTTGACACTAGGCCGCACTAAAACATGGTTACAATGATGCGGAGAAGATTTAAATATCTGGCCCTTCTTAACGTACATTATGATATGTATGTGTATATAATACATATATAAAAATATCAAGTTATATAATACATATATAATTTTAATACTGAAAAGCAAATTAATGTTATGTTAAAAATCAATCATATTCATTTGAATGAATATAGTAGTTGCAACTTTTTGTATTAATTACGTGGTGAAATGGAGTAGAAACATAAAAATGCCAAAATGTTGGAGATTTTAATATTCACTACAAAGTTCACCCCCCAAAACTGACTTCTGTATCCGTCTCTGGTTTGTGTTATAGATCTCCCACTGTTTGAGAAATTATGTTATAGATTATTCATCGTGAATAATACGAAAAAAGGGCGATCTTTGCGTGATGTATTGATGGAAACCGTTTCGTGGGCATGTATTTTGATCTCCAAATGCGAACAAAAAACCAAATATAACTTTCGTGATTTTATAATTATACGTTCTCAATTGGTTATTGTTAAAGCTGTGTATGTTATATTTCTAATTTGCTCACGTAAAAGGACATGCTATATAGTTTAAAATTTATACTTGGACATTTGTAATAAATACAATTTATATATGAGAAGCGAAATAATTTTTGCGCTTTCAATTTTTTTTGAAACGTAACAAGTAATGCTTTTACACGAGTAACAATCTCGTTCGAAAACTCTTAATGTCTCAAAAATTAAAAATTAATCGTATCTGTAGAATTTTAGTGTCATAAATACATTCTCAAGTCTGGACTGTATAGATTTATGCCCACATACGAAATGAACTCTTTAAACCTTAACTAACAAACTCCTTGCTACCGCCATTTTGCAGAAATCTCCACTAGTTGGCAATTTAGGGAGTAATTATGGGTACGCTGAATTACGCAGAAAATCTGGACATGTTAACCCGGCCTGCGCAAAATCGGTCTGCGCTATCTGGTGTGCGTCATTTGCGAATGCGTTAATCCTGCTTTACCAGTTTTTTTTCGTTATCCACGTACCGATAATTTCAAGCTTCACTTGGTTTAGCCCATAAACTGTCGAAAACCAAGTTTCAGTTATTTAGAAGTTATTTGCTTCTCGAGGATGTCGAGGTTTCCTGCTAAACTTGTTAAATTTGACTTTATATTTGTGTCGTTTTATCGGGCGCGCTAGCCCTAAAGTAACTAGCCCTAAAGTCACTAAACCTAAACTTTTTTTAGGGCTACTGGCGTGTACTCGTTTTATCAATGCATCACACGAACGTCGCCTTAAAACATGTACGCAATAAACGTGTATCGCCAGAAAGTAGTTTAGACCTATAATTATAATATAATTACATAAACTACGGAATATCAACAATTCAAAAGTTATTATACAGTTTTAAGCTGATTCTTATCACTTAGGTATTTGCAAATACGCGGTATTGCATTTGCACCGCTATTCTTTACGAGGCGATTTCACGATCATCGTGTACGTGTCATGTAGGAAGCATCCTCGACGGGTAGACGTGTACGAGATGGTTATATTTTATGTAGTGTCGTTAGTAAAAATACAGGTGTCAGGTAATTCGAGGATTTGGACTACACCACACGAATCAGTGATCAAAATTAAGTAGAAAATGTTCTTTGGTAAAAAAGCGTAAAGCCCTTAGTTTACGAGAAAAACGTCGTTAAAGTAGATAAAATAACATTCCACGTTAAGCACAGCACAAAGCAACGGCATACAAAAAGTCGAAACGTAACAACAGGTGCTCGAAGTTTGCTTTGCCGATAGCAATGCACTTTTCCGCACGTTGGATGCGTGCAGCATGCACGGAGCTTGGCCGCCGGATGCACCCATGGCCATTGCCATGTCCCAGTACTCACTGCGTGTGAACTCCATGGCATCTTTGGCACTACTCATCTCGGCTCGTTTCCTTGCCGTATGCCCTACGACCGACAAATTAGTTGCAACATCACCCCACCTTTATCTAATTGGAATACCACATGTTTACTATAATGGTTTTTGGGCCTTTCATGTAATTTTTCTTGTAAACGAAGGGTCTTACGAATTTTTACCAAAGAGTATTTTCTACTTAGTTTTGATGTAGTGCAGTCCGTATCCGCGAATTACCTGACAACCTGTATAGCTTATTGCATATTTTTATCTAAAGATTTTAGTTGTAAATAAAAATTACGTTTTTATTTTCTTTCGCTCTCGGATGAGCCTGCCCTGTAGAGATCGCGTCCCCTAGGCGACGGATGGGGTATCCCACAAGATATTGTGAGATGGTCCGAATATATCAAAATTGGAACCGTGGACCAACAGGGCCATAGGAGGTCATCATCTAGATAACAAGGGGAGTGGCTTTCCCATTGGTCTCCTAGCTGGGTCTGCTCTCTTCTTGCCCTTACTTTGAGATATACCCCTTCTTTATACTTTCCTATCGGTCACCCTAGACCAACTCTTGTTTCTTCTACCCCAAAGCTATTAGAGTAATCGAGGGCGGAGGGGTGTCTTTCTGTTTTCCTAAACCTCTCCTGTCTGAGGGGAAGGAGACTTCGTAGCAGCAAAGAAGGCAATCCCCCTAGGAGGGCTGTACGGAAAGGGCTAGCAACCCACCCAAGTAAAAATACAATTACTTGTAGTGCCCAAAGTAGACTCGGAAAAGAATAAACTGAAATGAGGATGACCCCGAGCGAAATGGACGCCGGAATAGGCTGAAGATGTCTAATTGTATTGTATTTGGCTTATTAACGTCCCCCTGCGTTATGCATTGAAGCTTATCAGAGACAAACTAACTTATGACCTAACTTAAACTGACACCCACGCCTTACCTAGGATTCGAACCCAAACCTCCCTCACCGCAGACTGGTGGTGCACCAACCGACTGCGCCACTGGAGGTCGGCAAGATGTCTAATCCATGTAAAAAGAAGTAGATTTAAAAAGAAATCTAACTATACCCCGGATTTTATATAATGAACTTAATATAACTTATAACTACTTCACCGAAATGTACACGTTATATGCACACAGCATACGAATAGTAGGGAAATGACAGTTGTGCCGCACCTGGCGTCCTGGAGGGGACGAGGGGACGAGCCGACCGTCATCTTGGATGATGTCATGAGGAAACCTCCTGCTCTGTAATTCCTTGCTGACGTCGGCCATGTTGGATTCAGTGTACGATATTTTAATAATTTTAATGGCTGGTTCATATTTTTATACCAACGTTCAAACAAAAAATCATGTTGGCTGGACACGCTCAGCCAGGCCGTCTGCAAAAAAAAAAAAACTCTCACAAACACCAAGGGTGACCTATGAACCTTTGCAGATACGCAACTGTTCATGGTAAGTTTGCTGTAAGTGTCGTTTATCAACCAGGCCTCAAAAGTCACCATTGATTTTGCATGCTGTTTGAAGGAAACGGCAATAGTGCAAGGCTGCCCCTCCAAGGTAATGGTTGACCTACTGTAATCAGGGGGACCACAGTGGCTGAGCGGTTAGACTGCTCGCCTCCCACCAAGGCGAACCAGGTTCAGTTCCCGGCCGGTTAACTTAGGATTTTCACAAGTTTTTGAATCGTGCCTAACGATGCCGCTGGTCAGCGGGGTTTCTCGGGATCTCCCGTTTCCCCTGCCCTTTCATTCCGGCGCTGCTCCACACTCACCTCAATTCGCCCTTATTGGCTCTCAGGACCCTGATGTTAAGAGCTTCTTCACTCACTCACTGCAATTAGTATTTCACCAGGGACAATACCTTTACTTTGCGTAATAGGCCGCGACTCTTTAAAAGGGTGTAGTCATTTCTTAAATACTCGTCTGTCTACATACTAAAAATCTAAGAAAGACACATTCAAATTACGACTTATATTATTTTTAATTCGGGTTGAATTTACGTGTTTCTAAGCTAATTTTACAGAGGTGTACCAATATTAGAACTCAGGGTAGATTACAAGTTGTACGTATATTTCAGAAATATTTTTTTTCGAAAGGAATCTCCCAATAACGTTTGTCGGTCGAATCTATATACACGCAGACGTGCAGAACGTGTAAATTAGTTGGACCTACGACGCTCAGGTAAAGTCGTTTTAATTGAAAACATCTCAAATTTGGTTTATCAGATTCCTTCTTAATATAAGCAGTTCTTGAGCAAGGTAGTACAGTTGTAAACCTCTCGACTCGCATTTGGGAGGACCAGGGTTCGATTCCCGGTAGAGCCGTTCTGATTTCGGTTTTCTATGATTTTCCGAAGTCACTCCAGACGAACGATGGGATTGCTCCTTAATACAGGCTATGGCCGATTCCTTCCCAATTCCTGGCACTTTAACTGAGCTGCATAGTGTTTGAAATCCTGGTTTTTTGACGAAACTATTAAACCTGCCTTCTGTATGATTACCTACGAAAATACACCATACCCCATGCGAGGGGAGAACGGCATTTAAAAGGTACCACGCATGCTGTAACTATTATATTAGAGCCCTCCAAAATAGTTAAAAACGGCTTTTTCAGGCTGCCGTATCTTGAAACATACGAGCTGGACACGAGCCGAACTACGATAGGGGACTGTATTGAACTTTGCTACAGACTTTTCATCAATAAAATGATAGGATCACCGCTGAAAGTCTCATAAGTGCACGTAGCACTACGATAACACTGCACGCCAGTTCAGAGCCCTGCGCGTAGCGGCGAGGGCTTACTTATAGCGCGTGTCAGTGTAACCCTTATGGCTCCCGCGCTTCTCGGCAAAAAAAGTATATAAACGATATAGGCAGACGGGCCCCTCAAGCCCGTTCGGGGACACGCAAAATACCCAAATGAATAATAAAATAATAAGAAAATTTAAACACATTTTAAAATAAAACTATAAGAACGAAAATCACGGAATGCTTATGGATAACAGAAGTTTACATAAGTGATTTTAGTTTTGTCATGAAATTGCAACCGGTTGAAGATATAACTCTGTCAATAAGGGCTGTTCTCGATAAAGTGAGATTTTGTGAAATCAACATTAGAAAAATGTCACTGCTCCTACCTGCATTGATTTCAACGAGCGCACAGAATGACGTTCGGCCAGTAAAGTTGGTAACGATGGAGGGAAAGTAGTTCCATATCTTAACGTCGAATAAAATATGCTAGGTAACCATTTGTGATAACTTCAACTGTTTCTTTAGCTTTCTATTTCATTTTAATGCTCCAAAGTGTAAAAATGAGCAGATTTATAAAATTTCACAGTTTCACTTGACCGACGCATGAATAAAGTGTTGAGGCGCTTATAAATGTTAATTTTACATAAAGTGGAAGAATACACAACGTGCGTACAAGTAGATCTTAAGCAGTACTTTCGAAAGTGCTCCGTTTACCGTGGAGACCCTATACAAATCAACCTTGAAAATGCCTTGCGATGGTGACACACACAATCAACGTATAGCGAATTTAAAGTGTTTGCAGCAAGCATTGTGTATGCTGCAGTCTATTTGTTTGAGAATTAAAAAAGAATGGTTCTGTTTTCAGACCCGTCGCCTTTGATATGTTAATTTCCCGATTGGTTTCTGATGTTGGGAAAATAATAAATTTTCGTTAGAATTTGGAATTTTTTTCTAACTGACTGAAAACCGGAAATGCGAAAATTGTGAAAGAAAAAGTGTGAAAATTTCATGTAACCATTAAAGTTATCATGCCTTGAAAATGTTATTTAAGTCTTTCCTAATATTGCAAGATTGCAGGTATTCAAACACTGTGCATTGTCTTATTTTGTTTCATTTAATATGCAACCGCTATTTCTTTTCCTCACGGAGATTAATCCAACTACTAAAATACTACCTCAGTAAAGTACGGTAGCTCATGACGATCGAGTTGGTTAAAATAAGTGTACGTAGAATTTTACTCTCCTCATTTCAGATTACGTGAAATCTATTTCATGTAGGCTTTGTATAAACAAGCAAAATTAGTTCTGCCAGTTTCAAGATAAATAATTTATTCTTCAAACAAGGTCTAGGTAATATTTCATCACTTGTGCAGTTTTTCTAAACGACCAACAACAGCTCTAAAGAAAATGTAGAACATTTTATTTTTTTTGCTATAAACATTTCGTTGCAGAGAAACTCGGCCATCTGCTGCGAATGTTCGAGCAAGACTTTTTATACTTTCATGTGGTTTGCGGTTTCCGCGTTTGTTTTTCGACAAGAGCGAACTAGGCCACAACTATCGTAGAGGGAATGCGGAGTAGAGTGCGCATTAACAATCATTACATGTTACATTCTCAGTGATAGTTAAAACTATTTATTTAAAATATATTAAATTCGTTGCAATATAAATAAATCTACCCGTTAAGTAATTTTGTTGAAAATAGTCTGGCTGTTAACATGAGAAAATTAATATTTGTAAATAATTTAAATGATTCCTGTTAACTAAAAAAAAGTTATACATCATTAGCATGTCATCAAGAAAATAATAATATTTGCATAAAAAAATAATGAGTCCTGTTAACTAAACTAAAAATAATATATTATGTTTATTTTCTTAAACATTGGGGTTTTTGCACAGGAACTGGGTGTATGATCAGGAGGAGGACCAGAAAGAAAATACTCCTGGAAAAGGGAAGTCAGTTTACTTCGTCCAAACAGTGTTTCTACTGTTTACGCAGATGCGCAATGACTATCTCTCTGTCGTAACATTAAGAGCCCTTCACGGTGACGAGAGCACTTTCGAAAGCTCTTCTTAGGATCTACTTTACATCCATATTTTGTATTCTTCCACCATGTGTAAATCTAACATTGCCGTGGATCATATCACTTTTTTTTTCATGCTTTACTCAAGTGTAACTGTGAAATAGTTAGGAATGTAAAAATGTTACAATAAAAAAATTCTTAAACTTCTGCTCAGGAAACAAACAGATACAAAATGCAATAAATTTACTGTCCATACATTCAAATGTCACACTTCCAATACGACGTCAATTCATGAACTATTTCCCCTACCTCGTTGCCAACTTTGCAGACAGTATGTCAGTCAGTGTGTCCGTTAAAATGCACGCAGTAACGGACAGTGATCTTTTTAAACGTTAACTTCAAAAGTGCTTACTTTACCGTGAACAGCCTATACGAGGGGGAGGGGGGGTTTTCATTAGTCAAAAATATAGTTTCTTCGAATAGGATTAGCACAATGTTTACATAAATAAGTGCTTTAAGGTGGGGAAATACCATCCAACTTGAATTTGTTTTTACAAATCTTCGTAATAAAACTTCATGACCGGACATCAAAAATAAAAACTTAACGTGGTATAGAGGACTACTTAACACAATTTTTGAAGTTTTCATGGTTTCAGTTACATCCGCTTCTTCCTATGTCGGGCAAAAATTATTAAATAATGAGGGGACCTTCGATTACGGTTATAGATGTACACAGAGTAACGGGAAAAAAATAAGTTGATTTTCGAAATAACTGTTAAGACGTGTCTTATGCCTTGACCAGCTTGGCTTTTAAATATTGAATCTGGAAATTAAATTTTGGTGAATCATATGTAAATACAAGATGGTGGGGATATCTCCACCTTTAGGTAGAAGTAAAGTAGATCTCCTTATAGCGATTCAACCAGCAACACAGTAAATGCAAAACTCTTTAAATGCGAGTTTATTATATAAACCAAATGCAAACAAACGAAACGCCACAGTAACGCGTTATTATGTCAGTTAAGTTCTTATGACATCTTGGGAACCAAAGCTGAGGACATGCTCAAAAGACGAAAATCAGTCTACCTCATCTCGTTATAATTTTTATGTACTAAATGTTTAGTGCTATTGTTCTCTTCATAAGGATCCAAAAAGCAATAATATTTTTGCTCCACTTAAGTAGTTTTCGTACACACTCGACTAATGAAGAACCTTCTTCATTACGGTCCATGAATGTTACGTAGAACAGTCAATAAGTTGGCGGACGCTGTGGTACGTGGCTGCCTACACTCGGGACGCCAGTCAGGCCACAAGTGATTGTCTGTGGCTGTTTATTGACTGCGTGGAATAAGGGCTGTCTTAACCCACGGACATGCTGACTAATTATCTCAGGAACATAGGGGTTCTCACTTATCTGCATGTGCTGTGATCTGTCGGCTTTAAATAAATACTATACCATGCTAAAAATAGTTTATTGGGAGCTGCATATAACACGTCTCTTATTAATTAAAGATTGTGAATGTTATTAATATGTCTTTCGTTTAGGAATAAACATAAATACGGCTATGAGTGATTTTGTTCGGAGGATTGCCGTGCCGACGCCCACAATGTTGTAAGGGCGGCTCTAAAAGGAACATCTGTTAACGTGCCACTGAGTCTTACTTAGAAGCAGGCCCGCCAGTGGTTCGTGTACTAGGAAGCAAGCCAGCCAATAGTTCCCCGTTGCAAGGCGGAGGAATAAGGGGACAGAGCCCATGCTTTCCGAAACTTCTCTGGCACTTCGCACGTTCGTCCATGTCACACTAAGAGTCCCCGTGATTAACAGCAGACATCTCTCATAGCATTTACACAGCCCAATCCAGTTATAATCCATGTGCCAGTACTCGCTAATGTTCCATAATGGGAAAATATGTCCCTCCAAATGCATCGTCAATATGGCTGAACTCCCTCTATGTTGTAGTTACAGCGCGTTTCAAGTTTCACAGCAGATTACTACTGCAATTACTACTACTGTTAATATTACAGTACTGCCACTGCTTCTACTGAATCTGCTATTATTACCAATATTCCAGTACTATTGCTACTACCGAGGCTTCTACTGGTAATACTACAGAACTACTGCTACTATTGTTACCACTCATGCTCCTACCGCCAGTATTATTTATTTTTTACTAATGTTAATCTACTGCTAATATTACTATGCCATTGTCATCACCACCACTCCTACTATTACTATTGCTGAAGGCCGTTCACGGTATAGCGAGCATTTTTGGAAAACAACCTTTGAAAAATGTCACCACTCCTACCTGCATGTATTTTAACGCACAAAATGGCATGCACCCAGTAAAGTTGGTAGCGACGGAAGGAAAGTGGTTTCAGGTCTTGACATTGAATAAAAATAGGTCGGTAAACATTCTGCGATACTGAAATTATTTATTTTTCTTTCTGTCTTTTTAATGCTTTTAGATTCAAGAACTAGCAAATTTTGTAAAACATATACGTTTCCAATAATTTCAAAGTTTTACGTGATCGACGAATGAATAAAGTGATCAGGCCCACTTCAATGTTAAATTGTCATATGGTGAAAGGATACAATATAATCCTAGAAGTAGATCGTAAGCAGGTCTTTAAAAAGTGCTCATTTTACCGTAAACAGCCTATGATATTACTGCTACCGCTACTCCTAGTACTATCACGGCAACCACCTCTAATACCACCACAAGCACAGTGCTACTAGCACCACTACTCCTTGCTACTGCTGTTACAACTGCTACTACTCCGTTACTAGTACTGTTAATATTAATGCTACTAGTACTCCTACCATTACGATTACCGATGCTACTACTGTCGTTATCACTACCATTACCAATATTCCCGCTACTACCGTCACAGTTATTACTAATAATACATTACTGCTTTCTAAGCAACAATTTTTTATAGCGGGAGTCTAATCAGTGGACGGGTTACAGACTGTACTATCCTAAACCTGCATGTTAAAATGTGGCACATAGATCAGTCGCTTACCCGGGATTGAATCGCGAACCTTGTGGTTCAAAGGATCTTTAAGGTGGACGTCTGCTCAAGCCACCAAATGAAGTGCAGAACTTCGACAGGTGACGTCGTATTACAAAACTGCTCAATGTGCCTGAGTTAAGTATGCTTAGGAATAGTATTTAAGAAACGTTGCACGAGTGTATACTTGCTTTACACTCTATATCTATCTCCAAAGTCAATTTTTTCGCAAGTGAAAACGGATAAATTGGGTGTTTTAGCGGTCATTTTCAAGTATGAAAATCCTAGCGCGGAATATTTACAAAGGTACGCACAAACGCAGCGCACTTTTACCTTTAGTTTTACGGCATAACATTATATGGTCACCACTGAAAGTCTCATAGAGACGCCTTATCAACGGGAAGAGAGCAAGTCAATTCAGTGGTTTGCACCTAGAGGCTACGATGAGGCGTAATTCCCATGCCCGAGTCGCCCTTAGAGCTTCCATGCTCCTAGGCCTCGCACGTGCAAAAAACATCCGGCATGACATGAATATGTGACGTTCAGCTTAAAATTGATGAGAAATTATGCAGAAATTGGAGTGCGATTTCTTGGCTATTATTCCACAACATGACTCTACAGGACATGCAAAGGTTTGGATTGTTCTTAATAACTACGAGAAATCCCATTATTATATACATTTAGTCCACTCTCGCATAAATAGGTTGTTGTGAATGGCAAAAGAAAATTTACGGCTTTACGTGAGAGTTCAGGATATTCTTGCCGCCTTGCTGCCCAAAAATCAATTTAAACCATCTTTGTAAAAGTTGTAATTTCAGTTCAGTTATAAATAGAGAGTCAATTAATGTTATGATGAACACAAGGTAACATCCAGCTAACATATTAATAAAGCACTAGAAATTACGACACAAGACTTCGCGACATTCCGCAGGCCTGAAATATTTCCTTTTCTATTGCAATACTCTAAATCCGGGTATCTCAATATTATATCCGCATGTACCCTTATTTAATTTTCCAAGCGACTGTGTACCCCTTACACAAATAAGGGTACATGCGGATATAAGATTGAGATACCCAGATCTAGAGCATTGCATTAGATAAGGAAAGCTTTGAGGCCTGCGGAATGTCCTGAAGTCCTTTGTTGTAATTTCTTGTGCTTTATTACTATGATACCTGGATGTCACCTTGTGTTCATCATAACATTAATTGACTCTCTATTTATAACTGAACTGAAATTACAACTTAACCATAGTTTCACTATTCGGCACACTGTCGCGTAACCACCACTGAGAAGTGAAACGTCAAGACCTATCATAGTTAGATTACAAAAAAATATAAATCTATTGGAATTTCTAAATCCACAGGCAGCGAAAAAAAAAACCTTCTACGAGGACAATATTTTTAATATGTGTGATACGAATGAAAATTAGCTCGAAAAATAACTATATACTGAAAGTTCTTTCAAGCCAAAAATAACTTTTAATACTAGGTCAATAAATACGTACATTTAAATCAAATAAATTATTTTCTCTGGAAAGATTTTTCTGATAAAAACATCTTGAATTTAGTTATATGAACTAGAATAAATAGCGGTATGTTTCCAATATGTTTGGTCAACAAAATTTTCTCTTGTATCACTTTGATCAGTCGTATACAAACAAGTGTTCTGTCAGCACAAACAAACCAGTCTCTCAAAGACACTATTCCGACAATCAAAGCAACGAACGTGTTGTATCATAGGAAAATCAACACCAAAAAAATGTATAATTATTCTGATGTTCTTTTCTTACTTGGGTTACAGGATTTTCTCCGTGAGCAATCAATAGCATTGGCGTTATAAAAAAAAGACCGTTGAGTGTCTCGTAAAAGTTGTGATGGAACAATTTTTAAATTTCAGTGAGAATCAAGAGAAAATCGGGACGGTTGTCAACTGGCGGCGTTTGCCCGTTACACTTCCGTGAAGACGCCAGGAGAGGCGAGCAGTTGTTGGCTAGTGCTGACGTCGACGTCGCAGATTGCCAGACGCGCGCCGCATTCCGGAGCTGCTGTCTTAGGAACAAGTGGCAACTGCGCATGTTTACCGCGCAGAGCCTCGTCGGCTCGTTGACGTCGCGCTAGATAACTGCCGTCACGAGCCTTGCTAGACTAAGCCGGCGTTTTAAGTCCTTAATTCCTAGTCGCTAGGACCCAGCTCACCTGCAGGTGTTTTGCGCGTTTGAGACACTGACGAGAGAGAGTATTAAAGGTGTCACTGGCAGGCACGCTCGAAATGGTGCGCAGTCTTGTAGTCTCTACACAACTGTTTATATAAATAAAATTGCTAACTGAAAATTAAGCACTTTAAAATAACACTTCGAAAAATATCACTGCCCATAACTATAACTCTCTCTATCTTTCTCTATCTCTCTCTCTCTCTCTACATATATACAGTATGATTCTAAAATCATGGGACAAACGTTGAGGGGTGGTAGAGCTCACTAAAAAAAACAATTATTGTAAAGGAATATATGGGCGGGAGTGATGCGTTGAGGCACAAACACAAAATATCACATTAAATGCAACACATTGTTTATTTACAATGTCGCCGCTAAATGCCTTTTTACAGCAATTTTTATTTGCTACCACCGACAGTAATGCAAGCTTGGTAGCGTCGGTGGAGTGATTGGCGAACAGATTCAAATACGCCATATGTAGAGGTCGCCAAGCATGCGTGACTGTTGGTGGATGCATTTCCAGCAACTGTTTTAACATTTCCTGTATGGAATCACTCGTTAAATATGCTGCTAATGAACATTTTATGTTTCCGTTAATGTGTTATGTTTTTGTGTTTGTGCCTCAACGCGTCACTTCCGCCCATATATTCCTATACAATAATTGTTTGTTTTAGAGAGCTCTACCACCCCCCAGTGTTTATCCCATGATTTTTTAATCATCCTGTATACACACACACACATACCTCTGGATTTTTGTATGTGGGAATAGTGCCGGATGATGCCGCTGCGTCGGCGGGTTATCGGCGGGTTTTCTCGGAGACCCTCCCGTTTCCCCCACCTTTGCATTCTGGCGGTGATCCATACTCACATCGGTTCACCCTCATCGGCTCTCAAGACCTCGATGTTAAGAGCCCACCCAAATATCTCCTCTCGAAATGTCCACCTCGCATCTGAATGCACGACTGCACACGTCCAAACACCCCGGGCGTACCACGGATCTGCTGGCAACCTTGCTCCACTCGCTGGCGAAGCCTTAGAATGTCCATAACATGTGTTTGCATAAACGATGGATTTGAGATGTTCCCACGCATAAAAATCCATCGGATTCAGATTAGGGAAAAGTGCAGGCCAGGCGATTGGTCATGCACGGCCCATCAACCAGTGCGTGAACTGCTCAGCCAGATAGGCTATGGCCACTCTATTGAAATGTGGTGCCGCCCCACCACGCATGAACCACACGCTGTGTATCGAATCCAGTGGGACATCCTCGAGTAGCATATGTTGTTGTCGCAGAAATAAATAGTTGAGTGGCCTATCAAGCGCTTGGTGTCAGACGTGCGTCAGACGCCAACAGTGGCTAGGGCCTAGCAACACACACTCCACGTTCGCATCTACCACACTTTCTACACAAACAGAGGCGCGCTGATTGCACAGTGGCATGGGTCCGTAACTCTGAAACCATCGAACCTATGTTCATACGAACCTTCTGTTTTGTTTCGAGTTATACTGTTCACACACTCCAGTTACTTTTCCCTTAAATATGTGTATATATAACATATAGTTAAGATACATATAAACACACACACATGGGTTGACAGCTTTGAGGCTGGTAAGAACCATAGGCAACATCACGGGGTGCACGCAGTGCAACTCTTTAGGATTCAAAATTATTCTGTGGTAGTTCACCAATTTATATATTTTTTTTTTTTTCGTATTACGGAGGTCAGTCAGACCCTGCCAACAACTTGTAAGTTTATGTACGCATGTGTATATTTTTTTTGGCCTGCGACGAATTAAATTTTACCTGCAATGAGCTAACAAGACCATGCAGAAATAATTTACATAAATATCTGACGTGTGCAGGCATTGCTTGTTGACTGCTCGGTTCAGTTTTCACTTCCACTCGCGGGCAGCTGTGGCAGGGAGAAACTGCCTACAGCAGCGTCCAACGCCAACCCATGGACTACACATGGGGTAGACCAATGTTTCGTCTTCTGCGCATGTGCCCAACATTGACCGACCCCAAGCCAACACAACTGTCAAAGATGATGTACGTGTTTGTTTACATCTTAATTTTCAAATAGACAAGCACTTTTTATATATAAATAAAATAATCTTATCGATTTTAATTTAATAAAACTGCATTACAGATTTGTTATGTGAATTATAGGTGTGAGCATCTCAAACCACTTGTTTACTAAACAAATGTTCTAACCTCAGATCCTATCCACGTCGTTTATGATAGTCGTGTTGTGAGAAAAGCAGTGTAATGTTGGGACACGGATACTGGTTCTGCGCGGCCAGCGAGATCGCTCTACGGTGCAACCACGGTAGGCGGCGGGCCCTGCAGGGAGTGGCGGCTCAAGGCAGACCACGTCCACGCCTTGCTAACGGACACAGCACGCCGGCCGGCCTGCCGACTGCCGGGGAAACTCCTTGCACCGCGCCGCTTTAAACACGCTCTCCTTCCAGGATGTAGACGGGTGCCACCCGCGCGTGCTACACACACGCAGCGTCCCGCACGCCCCCCCCCCGGCTAACACCTTACGTAAGCTGCGTGTAGTCTATTCGCCGTTTCCTCACACATTTCGAACGAAAACTTTGAAAAAAAAAAAAAAAACACCCAATGCTTGATGTGCTTTGATGCTTCCTGAATACGTCATGCATCACAAGCGGTTTAGATTTGTGTAACTATAAAAGAACATCCTTAATAAATAAATTAAACTTTTACTTATAATTTTTCTATAAATCATAATATCTAATTAAAAATGCATATGAGTAAATACCGGGAGAACATGGGCGTGTTGGTAATACCTGGTAATAAACAGGATTAAAAATATTATTACCTTGAGTGCGCACTGGTGTAATTTTCTAGACTTGATTAAGCTTTCTTTGCATGAGCGGAGGAATATACTGGAAGTAGAACTTTAACAGGTCTTCAGAAAATTTGGAAGGAACTGTGAAAGGACTATACCCAGTCCACAGTGTAACCTATATCGCGAACGGCCTACACTTTTATGGCAGCCAGGGCGTTGTATAACATGTCATAAACGAAACCAACAACGTTATATGCACAAAAGCCTGCGTCAGCTGATGCGTGAGCGAGCCAAGTTAAAAATCATGTTGGCAATTCTGACAGCCCTGTCGAAGCACAACAGACCAGGGATAAATACGCAGACAGGAAATAATTCGTAGATGAATTATTAATTTAATTTCACGTGGTCACAAAGCGGCAGGATTAGTGTAACAAACTATTATTTTTTTTGCTAAAATAGTAATGTGTAGATGTTTAAAATGAAATGTGACTTTACCGGGACGTGTTTATTTATATATATTTTTTCACATCCGTTAATTTGCTTTCTAATCGGCGTCGCCGTGGCCGCCATGCGTTATGCCAAAAGTGGTAATAGGTGTCTCATGTATTATTATAATACATTAACTATTGTCATTTCTCGACATGCATAGATACAGTATTGTGTAAATAACTAACACAGGTTTTGGTCTGCACGTTTGTTGTTTTGAAACTTAGAAAATACTGTCACTTGGTTGTATTTTTTTACGAAACGCAAACATGTGTTTAATGTAAAAGAGGTGTCGAAGTAAGAAATTCCTTTCTAACATGTATATGAATAGAAAACTGTGTTACGTATCGGTAGTGATATAATTCGTTTCTTTTTTGGTTCGACGAAATTTTCAGTTGCATGTTTTGTTTCTGGTTTTAAGGTTACACTCACTAAGAGAATTAACGAAAGCTTATACTGCACTAAAATAAAATATACTCGTATTAGTACAAAAATCTACAAGCTAAATTGATTGAATTTTGTTTTTATTATAAGAAGAAAAAAAAACATAGCACGTTTTCTCATTAAACTTTGAAAATAATTTTGTAAGGAACGTCTTGCTCAAGTCCTCAAAAAAATAGTAACAACCAAATTGTAAAAAGAATCTCAGTTATCGTCTCAAGAAGGACGTTTACTTAAATTTGTCGTCTGTAATAAATAAAAACAGTGTGCAATAACAGTGTACCATGTCCAATAAAATTAATGATTTTGAGCAACACCTAGCTATAAAATATGCGCATGGTAACAATGTATTTCTCTCGTCTTAAATAAAGGTAAATGTATTGCTTTGTTTAATGTTTTATGAAATGGTGCCTATGCGCAGAAATAGCGGCATGGTACCATTACATTTATAGCACATTTTAATTTCATTTACTTTTCAAAATATCTGAGAAATCTTGGATTTGACGTTGACCTTGTGTGACTTTGGGTGACCTTGAACCAAAAAATTTCCAGAAAATTTATGAAAAACATTTTTTGTGTGACAAAACAAATATATTTATAATTCGAAGAAAAAATTATAAATTATGTAATGACAATAAATATTTGTATTGATTATACGAGTTTATCTCGCAATATTGCTATAGTTATTGTCATATTATGTAATTAATACATTTTATACTCTAGGCAAGTTATCATTTAGTAAACATTGTTCCAGAAACAGCAGCAGAAACTTGTTTTTAACCAATTGCTGTGACCTTATTCAATACAACATATTTTGCTTACTTTTACAAAATTTTATCAGTTTCTTTTTTAAGACTTTAACCTTTATGATTACGATATGCAATATCATGTTTCTTGCATGCTTCATCAGACTTATTAATTACTGTATCATATTTTTTCTAATCTGTCATTTAATTTTGTAAAAGGACCGCAATTACTGTATCTAGTGAGATGTATTTCTAGTAAATATATTTTATTTTATCCCCAATTTATTATAACTTGACCACGATGTTCTGAATTGCAAAAGGAGTAAGTTAAAAACTTTAAGTGAATAGGCAATAAAATTTGTATTTTAAAGAAGTCAATAAATACATTATTTATTATATTTATTATATTTTTCATTACAATATATATTATAACCTCTATTATTTGCATTATATATTACTATCTATCAATACGCTTTCTTTCTTCATTCGTCCATACATATTATTTGGTCAATTATTATATGTTTTATATTGGTTATACTTTTACTAGATTTTAAAGGTGATAATGACTTTTCAGGTGTATTAGGAAAGAACTTCGTCTTGATTTTTTATATCTATATATTACATTGTATGGGTTTATTACTGTTAACAAACTTAGTGATTTAATTAGAAGTATATTTTTATTGGATTATATCTACATTTAATAATTTACATATAACATGAACTGAGCACATTTTTTAAAAATCTGCTATGTATTTATTTTCATGGTCGTCTTTTTTATTTTTGGTTAGTAAATTGGTTTAACCCTAAGTTAATTCATAAGTTTTATCTCTAACATTATGTATAATATAATGTGATTTTACTGTAATATCGCAGGTTTAAAAGTTTCTGTCTTTTAATCAAAGACTTTAGTTTTCGTTAATTATATTAAACATTCTTTCAATATTCGTACGTATTAATATTTATATCTAGTAGCACCTTGTAATGGTGTAATAACGAGTCTAATAACTGATATAATTTCTTATTCACCACCACCATCGATCGCTTCATCACTTCCAATTTGTTTCTAAGTGGAATATTCAATGGCTTATCTATAAAAATGGTCAAATGTGGTATCTACACTATCTTAATGCGAAATTTTCTTATAAGAGTCCCTCGGATATACTTCCTAGTAGAGGACAAAGATAAGAGGGCAGAGGGCACGTTTGCCCTTTATTACAGTTCTAACTTTGCAAGGGAAACTGCCAATCAGGTGTGGGAATGTTTCTGGGGTAATGGCCGAGCATTCTTCCTTCAGCGCTGTAGCAAGTGTATTAAGTGATGTGGTTGGAATCTGGAGCGCAGTCGCCGTTCCTGTGAATCCCAGAGTTGTCCGACACAACAGTGGTCGGGGCTCGGGGCTGGCCGGTCCATTTCCGGAACCCTGTCTTCCGCAAGCCACTCACGACAGACCAGAGGCGCCAACTTCTCGTGTCCGTAGAGGGTTGGCGAGCAGACTCTAACTTCCTGTGACAATGCCCGAGTGCATTTAAATATCATCTCTCTTTTTTAATGGGGGTTGTATGTTCGTGTGTGTAGATGTGCACGGGTGTAACACTTATTTTCGTGAATGCCAAGGATTTATAAAACACAAGTTACGAATATTTAAAAGAACACAATATTTAAACTTTGCTTTCGAAGGCAATGGAAATTATAAAAAGCTCCCTAAAAACTAAACATTCCAAATCAAAGATTATAATTTTTTTTTGCAAATGTATTAAAACAATTACACATTGAAACAGTATACTTGAAAAAGAATGAGGCAAGATGTTTACTGTAAGTTGCATTTATTACAAACTGAACTAGTGACGGACCACCCGTTAACGGGAGGGGTTGCAACGCCCCTGCCGGCTGAAAAGTGGAGGGATGACCGCTCACCTTGCTCCTCCCTCCCCCTCTTGCCGTTCTCGGCGGCCATGGAAAAGGCCGTGCTTAATGGCAGGGAGCATTGTCATACTGAAACACATAGTTATCGTCTCCGAACTGGTCTTCTACCACAGACAACATGCAGCCGGTCAAAATGTCTATATCGCCTTCCGTCTTTAACATGCCTCGTAGTATTATGAAAAAGGGTCAAGTCACTTTCATGGGGGGGGGGGACTCCACTGTGTCACCCCACCTCCGTCGAATTTCATAGTAGGGGCACTATGCAGGCTGGCATCTGGCATGTGGCTTTCACCTGGCCACTCAGACTTTCCCGTGGGACTGCCACAAGTGATTCGATTCATGCGTGGCTTATGGGCAAGTACCCTGGGCTTTGAAACCAAGTCCTCGTAACTCCCGGCGCACAGTCGTGGTGCTGGCTGTAGCACTGCGGAATCCACGGGTGGTGGTATCGCACGGTAACACGCGATGTTCCCGTACCACCTTCTTCAATATCTCGACGGTCCCTGTACGTCAACACACGTTGTATACCAGGCCGTAGTTTCGTCGTGGTCGTACCTTCTCGTTTCTATTTCACAATCGCACCCCCCCGATGGTCAACTCGAGCAACTTAAGGGCGGAAATGTCGTGACGGGTTGCTTGCTGATGTGGCAACCAATAACTACACCACGCCTGAAGTCACTGAGCTCCCTTGCTCTACCCATCCTGCCAGTATTGCATAGCACTGAACAACATCGAGCTTTCTGCCTCCACGTGTAGTGGTAGCAGAGGTCGTGGTAACATCTAGGCGCGAGTTTACGTCTAGGGCTGCCCGGATAATTCTGATCAGATAGTGTATAAATTCTCATGTTTATGTAGTTTTAAAGGTGTAAGATGTTTTTCTTTCATCAGCTACGTGCTGTATTTTCTACGTAAATGTCCCTGGCTCATTGATTTAGATCACATATTAGAAGTAAATTTTTCTTCTTACTTTTCAGTTTCGTAATTAAAATCTTCCAAACGTGAACGTATTATTGGAGCTTTAGATAACCCAGAAATTACATCTACAATGATGTACACTTTACCTACATCACCATCAAAAACAGATTAGCAGATTTACAGATAACAGGTTGTTGATAAAAATATCAAGTCAAATTTGATCATTCTTATAAATTAAAGAAATTATTTATCTTTCGAGATACTTATTCGGTTTTTCATATCAGAAAATAAAATGTTTTAGAAACATAGTTTTAAATTTACTTTTTATATAAATTTTTAATAATAACTATAAGTTTACTAAAAAAAAATCCAGATGGCTTTACTTACAGAACATATGACAATTTTGGTATAATTGCTATATAATATCTCAAAATAATGTAACCTATCATCGAATATAAAAACACTATTACTTATTCTTAAAAAAAAAATGCTTCTCCAGAAACCGAGTAGTTTTATTTATTGTCACTTTTCATAAGAATAAATATTTGCAGGTTCTAGAATAAATAAAGATCAGTTTAATAACATTTAATGTAACATGCTTGATTATGTTATCGTAGGTTTTCAAACTAAAAGAAAAATACTTGTAATCAGTTGGTTCATGTTTCGATGTTCTTTCATCACTCTAATGTTAAATACACTTATGATACAAATAGCAGAAATTAAATAGTTTGTAAAAAAATTAGGAAATACAATTCTTATAATGTATTTTATCTTAAAATGTATGTAGTTTACGGTGATTTTTAAAATTCCAAATCTAAATTAGAAGTTTGTTATCGTTATAATTGTCATGTAGAGATTCATGATGGTGAAACTTATTATTTATTCTTTGCTAGAAGGTTATAATTGATCGCTCGTATATAATACCTTCAATTATAAAAAAGAAACATATATAAAGATATGTGCCAATTTTAGTAAATATGTCAACGAAATGTTGTAAGACGAAAAAATATAACACAATTATTTGAATCAAAGACATATGAAATTTATTATATTTATTGCATCCGGCTATGACTGCATATACAGTTATATATTTTATAATATAAATGTATGAAATTTACGCTATTTGAAGTTGTTATAAATGTACTAATAATTTTAAACATATAACTAAATACCGTAGGAAATAATTCACTAGAATAAAATATTTTTTCTCGTTAACCTTCAACATATAAGTAAATAGTTTATTTTATAATACATTTTTTATATAAAATTTTAAAAATGGATTTACTGGCTACAAATTTTAATACCACATTCGATTGTAAAACTTACAGGTTTGAAAATAAGCAAATATAAGTAAGTTATCAAAAATATTTTTACACCAGTTACGATCAATAAATATTTATCATAACTAATACAATAAGTATAACATTTTATTACCAATAGTTACAAAAACATTCTGAAGATGAGAACTTAAGAAAATAAACGAAGAAAAGAAAAATACAATTTCATTTACAAAGAATTAAATCCCTAGCTTGAATAAAAAAAAAAATATGCATGATGTTGAATTCTTATAAATATGTATATATTTGTATAAATAAGCGCTCTTAATGATAAACACATTCTAAGTATGATAAAATGATTTCTAAAATAAAATACACAACAATTACATGGTAAACAAGGAAAAAAATGCTTCAGTTTGATTAAATTCAAATTATTAAAAGCATTTTATTCATATAAAAGTGTTTGTCTTATAAAAATTAAGATGTAAACAAACACGTTCAACATTGGTGACCATGTGACTTTGACAGTTGTGTTGGTTTGGGGTAGGTCAATGTCGGGCACATGCACAGGAGACGTCTACCACATCTGTGGTCTTAGGTTCAAACGCGTCAGTCACTGATACGACGTGTGCAGGCGTGTAATCAGATGAAAGGTTGGACATTTCGAACACCTCTTGTAAGAGCGACTCACTGCCGATACGCAAGCATGGCTTCAGTAACACGTACGTGGCTGTATCAAGTACGGTTATTAACAATTCCAGCAAACCCTTGGAAGGCTTTGCCTAGGGAACCATCAAACAAAGGACACAAAAAAAAAAAAGTCAATAATTGGCTGGAGCGCGCCCACTGCGCATGCGCCTGGTAAGTCAGGCCGCACCTTGACTCGTGACGTCAGAAAAAGAAGCTCTGTCTCAGGCACTCTTCTCCCGCATCATTACGTATGTGTTTATATGGACTTCTGTTTCGAGATGTACTGTCCACCATTTAGTTACTTCGCACATAAATCGACGCATCCTGTATATCTGTGTACGTGTATATATACATATAAATAGACTATCTGACGGGAAATATACATAATATATATGATATAAATAATTATATATATGATTGTTTTAATAAAACCATATATATATATATATATATATATATATATATATAAGAACCTTGGTGTTGTGGAACTGATAAATACTTTTTTATGCCTACTTCTACAATACAATTGCGCTGAAACTTCTTACTCAACTTTTCAAACATGTAGAATTGCATCTTATTTGCCGTCATTGATTTTTGCTGGCACAAAACCTGAAACATTTATTTAAACAATTTAATTTTATAACTCTAAAAATTAAAAAAATAAATAAATTATATATGTTTTTTGGCTATTGTAAAAATTAATTTTAGAAAATTTTCATTTTCGATGGTATAATAAAGTTTATTAAAGATTAATTTTTGGATGTAATCCATTGACAGAAAATTAGCACATTTTTAGCCTATGCTCTAAATTGTTTGTTTGACAATATATTGAGGAAATATGCATTATTAAAATTAACGTTACGTAATGAGTTCAATTTTTCAGATAAATTTTTTTATTAATTAATTTTTCGGAGTACGATGCCCAAGGAGCTATGTCGCCAAGAACATCGCTGAAGTTACTTGAAAATTTAATTGTCGTTGAATGTTGGATACTTCGTTCAATTTGTAACTTGTTGTCATAGCTTGTTTGCAATTCAGTCAGCAATTTACATGTTTACATTAAACATATCACTTCCAATAAGTGTGTATATTCTAATGGATTTATTGACTGGCATAACGCCGGTCTGGGGTGCGGGAGGTTCTGGGTTCGAATCCTAGGTAAGGCATAGGTGTTAGTTTAAGTTAGGTCATAAGTTAATTTATAATCCATCCCCTGATAATCCTTCAGGCATAACACAGGGAACGTAAATAAACCCTTAAAAAATTAATAAAATATTGACTGGCATACTCCCAGTAAATTTGGCAGCGATGTAGAGACCGTAGTTCCAGGTTTTAATGTCAGGCTAAAACTCTGACTTAATTTTTTTTACACTAAGGCAAATTAATTTCTTTCTTATCTTATTTTATACAACAGTAAGAGTTATTATAACAATGTTATATATGGAATTTGATTTATTTTTCAGTTGCACTTGACCGAAGTATGAATAGAGTCGTTTTAATTTCGTATACATATAGGGAAAGAATATGAAATGAGCAGAAAAGTAGTTTCCAAGTTGATCTTTCAAAAGTACCCAATTAACCATGAACAGCAAATACTATTTAACTTGAAAACATTTTGCCATAATTTTTGGTAGCTAAAAAAAATTATTTATCCCACCATGCAAACTTTATGAAAAATATCTACATGAACTTATGCGGTGAGAAAATCTGGAGCAAAATTTTAATTACTCATTCGAGTCTGAACTTATTTTCTCAACAACGAAGTCTGTATTTTTAAATTTAAAACGTTTAGCAAAGTTAAAACTAAGCCAAATTTATTTTTGTGATAGATTAACAATTTATATTTTTTCCCTTGCGTAATTAATAGTTTTTGCTTTACCAATGTATAGTTGTGTGGAGGGCTTAATAAACAGGCAAAAAGCAAACACAAACATTACATTAAATTAAATGAAACACTGTCTTACAAAGTACACATTTATTCAAAACAAAATGTACTTACATATTTACAAGACCTTAACACCACATAAATTTTAAACAATGGAAAATACCCAAATTCTAGTTGAATGAATCGTCCACATAATGAAGAACCTAAAAACTTTTACGAAAACCAAAACAAAATTTTTGTTATATAAAAATATTACATTCAAATGTAGAGTTCAATAACTAAATTCAAGACCAAAATTTATTTGCTTTCGAACTACTTCTGAAAAAAAATTATTTCAAATTTTAGTTAGCATAATCTATGTTTAACCCTTAAGCTCTTACACATGTAAATTCGTATAAAAAGTAAATAATACACATTTACAAGTTGTGAAAGTGAAAGAGCGAATTCCCACTCAGCTCGAGTGACTGTTCGCTCAGTACTTTCTGCAGTTCAACTCATTTCGTGAGCACGTGTTACGAAACAACTTCGGTCCATTCTACGTCATGGAAAAAGTACTCGATCTACTTGTGTGAGGAAGAGATGCAGTTGTTGTCCGCCATTTTAAATAACCAATGCAAAGCTTCCCGCAACACGTTAGCCAATGACAGACTTATCTCAGGAACACATATGATGTACAGACACTGGTTCGTGGAAACGATTTGCTTGTTGAAAGAGTGATCGTAATTTATATTAGCTAGCAAAGCAGAATTTGCAAAGTTCTGATGAACTGCAATATTAATCGCTAATTACTGGAACGCGGGAACATTTTTATAACTGCTACATATTTTAAAAGTCTCTCTCTACACGAAGTGGTGGACCAAGGACGACGGGACAGAGGATCTCTATAAGACTAGACTAGGCGACTGTGCAGAACAGCGCTAGACTTCCCGCGCGACGGAAAATCTGCACGCCAATTAACTGGCTCGTGCTTAGAGGCAACGCTGTGTCCCATAGTGCCAGCCAGGTTCGTCTTAGCTACCATAGGTCCCTTGTTTCCTTCCCTTACACAAACTAAGGTAGGCTAGGTCTCACCTGAAATACCGAGCTAACATATTGCTGATTTAACTTTCTAAGAGCAACGTTTAGAAAATGTCTTTTAGAGACCTTCAGCTGTTTACTTTACCCTGCGGTATAGAGACAACTATTTGAAGTACTCGAAGTTTAGTTGTGTTACTTTTAACGCAATAAAAATTTTTAATCATCATTAACTTTATACCTGTTTACATCTACCAAATAATTGTCAGTAAAACTGAGAAGAGTGACAGTAACGTCGCTGTAAGAACAAACTGTCAATAAATACCGCGAAATAACGGATACGACACGAAAACGAAAAATGTTTGCGTGGTGAGTGGTGCCGAACGCACGCGCGTGCTCACGAAGAGGGTGCGTGTTGAGACGCCAGCAACGTGATGTGTTTTTTTATTGGTGGTAATGTGGCCAACAGCAAAGCCCACGGCCAAAAACAAAAAAATTATGAGAAAGAAATAAAAGGTAATATCCGCCGAAAAAACTAACAAGGAACAAAACCAGACGGGATCACAAATACTATTCTTCTCAGTAGAGGCTCATAAACCATGGAGGGAAAGAAAGACCATGGAACAAGTGACAGCAAGGTACGAGAGAGCCGGTTACCTAGGACATCTAACAGGACACCAAGCTCTCAAAATCAGATAATAATATCGTGCTCAAGTAGAAACCGAGCGAGAATGTCACAAACTACCCGAGCGCCTGTGTTTGACCAATCTCTCAAAAAGTTTCGCCAAACAAGAACGCAGTGCAATCGGACGATAAGATTCTGCTGATAGAGGAGATTTATCTGGTTTCAAAATCGGGACTATTTAAAAATCCCTCCACACATCAGGGATACAATCATAACAGAATACCTTATCATAGAATTGAGCTAACCAAACTAGAGTAGTGCGAGGAAGGTGCTTAAGGAGACCATAAGAGATGTAATCCAAACCAGGGGTGGAATTACCTGTAGTGTACAAACAATGGCTTAATTCCTCAACTGTAAATTCCCGGTAAAAAAACCTGATGATCACGTGAAGCCGCATGAGAAACAACTAAAGGAGCACAAAAGGTAGTATCTTCCTGGGCGGTATCAGGGACAATGCGATCCATAAAAGCAGGGACAAGTGAGAGAGGGATATGCTGCGACCACTGTCCCTCTTTACTAGTGCAGAAGGCTTTAAATTTACCCCATAATATACGAGAGGAAGTAGTACGAGAAAGTGAAGCACAAAAAGTATTCCAGCAAGCCTTTTTACGTTCAGACCACAGCTTCCGCGCCTGTGTTTGGCATTGCTTAAGATATAGAAAATTGTCCAATGTAGCCTGACGTTTATATTGGTGAAGAGCATTCAAACGACGGCGATTAACTTCGTCACATTGTCCATCCCACAAAGGGGAACCATGTTTCCCACCACCAATACGAAAAGGGCGAAAAGGCATAGAACCTTTAGCAGATTTCCAAAAGTGAGGCATAGAAGACTCCATAAACCACATTAATGTTAAAAGTTGTGATAGGAGGGAAATTGTGTAGTTGCCTCCGACATTAAGGAAGAAAATTTGCACCAATAAGCCTGATTATATAACAATCGGTATCGACGGAACCTAGGGGAAGGAGACGGATGAATTAGCGAAGAAGTAAGGATAATCGGAAAGTGATCACTACCCCAGATATCATTATGTACCGACCAGGTTAAGCAGCCGGAAAGGCTGCCCGAAACAAAAGATAAATCATTGGCAGTTGATCGGGAATGTGGAGGTCAGAGCTTTGTAGGTTGCATACCATTCAGTAAAAGATTGTGTAAGTGAAAATTCTGCCAAATGGCGACCAGAAACATCCTCGAAAGGATTACCCCACATACAATTGTGGCAATTGAAATCGCCACCCACAAATATATGTTGTTGAAATTGGGAAAATAAAGAGGCCAAATCGTGCTTTGAACATCGAAATCTAGGATGGGCATAGACGGAGACGATAGTGATAAGGAATCAGCCTAGAGACGACCGAATCGCCACCGCATCAATGCCATGGAAACTGTCAGGATAATTAATGTTGAAAACATCACCATCATGCGTATCCCGTAAATATATAGCCATCCCTCTGTCATCCTTAGGGGAGACGAAAGACCGAAAGGATCGTATATAAAGAGGGTGGGTGCGTAACATCCTAGTTTTAGTCAGGAAAATGTGTCTGTAGTATGAGCTTCCAAATAATGAAGGAGGGAAATCTATTAGACAGGAGAGATCTAGCGTTCCACTGTACGGCGTAAAAACGTGGAGGAAACAAGGGTAGCAAGAAATAGGAAAAGAAAAGCAGACATACTCACATCAAAAAAAGACATCCCCTTATAGAAAAATTTGAATAAATGATTGAACAAGACTCTCCCGGTCAAAATTATAAGTCGAGTCTTTTTTTGCTATGGTGAACATATGCTTAATTGTCTATCAAGCAATTCAATTTGTCTTTATGAAGTCTAGTACTCTCACACACCTCAGCGGGCTGAACCCCGCCAAGTAGTGGGGTAGGAATAGGAGATAGAACATTGTCGACAGCATACGGTTTGAATTGAGCATAATAGTATCTAATATTAAACGAAGGGTTAACAGCGTTAGAAGTCACTGGAGGTAGCGCCTTCTAGCAAACGGTATAGCCATCGGACCGCACTGTGGCCATTCGAGAGGGTAGGGCGGAGCCCTGAGTAGCTAGCGAATATGTAGTCGGGAAGGCCGGAGGCAACGACGAGGGAGGAAGAACTGAAGGTGTGGGCAGAGGTGGAAATTGAGCTAGTGAGATGGGCGAGGATAAAATTTAATACGAAGGCTGTGGTTGGGGCACCAGAAAGACCCGGAAATAAGGTCGAACTTTAGTTTTGGCATCAGCATAAGAAAGGTTGTAATATGCCATAACACGTTTGACCTCCCGCTCCATCTCCCAAACTGGACATTTAGCCCAATCATGAGCCAGGTGCTGACCAGAACAGTGTCGGTAAATCTGAACACACAAACTGATTGGTTGCAAGACAAGAAGTAAAAGTAATTTTCAATTTAGCTGGGCTCGCTCGTTGGATATGTGAAATGTCTCGGTTGGGATAAAATTTGCGACCTAAAGAAATTGCGTGTATATTGCCAATATTTGTGTCTTGCGACTCAACAAAAACAACAAAGAGACCTGAACTATCCTGGGATAGCAAGCTTGGGGAGGATTAACCTGACTCGCAGTATTAAGAGACTTTATCGAAAAGCCACCAATCCCTATGTCATTACTTTTTGCTGCACGACTATCATTATGAGCTTGCCCAACTGATAATTTCCTCTTGTGCACAGTTTGTTGATTTACATTCATTGCTTACCTGCGATCAATATTTATGGATCACAAAAACCAATTCGACCACACTACCACCACCTAATCCCTGCACGCTACCCACAGCAATCCACAAGCCACTCGTCACCCCACGACGACTCACAAACGAATGATACTCAGTAAAACCAACTCTAGTAAGAGGAAGCTTGCAACGTGATGTCGAGTGACTATGCAGCCCATCTTCATCAAACTTCGTGGTTTTTTTTTCGGCTGCGCAACTGGCCTCTGGTAACTGGCTCGCGACCAAGTTTCGCAAAACACACGCACCATTACACACGTACAATTATTCGTCACAAACGTTGGTCTTTCCACAACACCGAAATTGTTTTTTTTTTTCTTTTGCGAGCAGTTAAGTCTTATTATAAAACGTACGCCTTTCTAACGGTGTTTCAGGCTTATTCGCAAGCCGACGTATCAAACAAAGCACAATTAGCCAGCCTGCGATGTTATTTATTTCCATTGACGGAAGAATCGAGTCTTGTTTGATATGCAACGTTCCTTTCCCAGTTTGACCACATAGTTTTTACACAGTTATGTGGAGAAGCACTTTATAGTTAACGATTAATTGTATGTAAGAGTGAACTGAAGTTGAGTACAATAATTAAAAATTACTACAAATGAAAAAAAGCTAAATCTCAACACGAAGAAAAATAGCGCTTACAGTAGTTACGACCAGTAATTGACAAAAAAACTCGCGTTTGTCAAAAAAAAAAACTGATCAAACAACAAACCTACATGCTACTGATAATAGACGATCGCGATTTTTACCAACAAGGAAATATAAAACGTAATATTTCAGGTGATGAATACTTTACATTCATGGCTAAAAAATGCCCTTTTAATGAGTCGGTAATTGATATGTTAAACCACGCGTGACTTGCTTTCCTGACTGCGACGGTCGTGACATTACGTTACGGGAATTTCATTTTTAAAGTTCAGATACATGCAATACGTAATTCTTACTAGTCAGTCACAACAGACTTCTGACTATTACTCTCTGGCTTATAAAGTCGTAGACATTTATTAATAAAAATATCGCGTGCAACATTACATCCATTGGCGTATGGAGTTCTGTTTTATGTTTTCTTTCGTTCCTGGTATAGTAGGTTTTCTTTCGTTCCTCGTATAGTAGGTTTCATTTCCGCTAATTTTGTCGTGTTGATTTCAATCCTGTGTCCTAACAAACACAAATACGTGCTGGCGATGTAAAACCACACACAGCAAATTATTAATTGTTGATATTTTCCTGACCACATTCACGTTTCTTAGAGCTTGATAAATGTAAATCACATTAAGATATGCATGGCATGTAGTTATAATAGTCCAATGCATGTTTAATATTAAAACACGTAGTGAAATCATAGAAAATAATATATTTTCGCACAATAATTTCTGTGAATGTAAAAAAGCTTAACATCTAAGAAGTCTATGAAAAAAATTTTTTAAAACAGTAAATATTACATGCCATTCAAACACAACAATTACAAAAGTTCACGGCAATGTATATTTAAAATTACAAAACAAGTTGTTTAAAAACTGCTAGTTTCAGTAGTGTCAAACATTTGAAAGACATAAAAATGTACCTATTATAGCACTTAATATAAAATGAAAATAGATTTTATAATTTGTTTCTGATATCGAATACATTTTATTATTTAGCTGTGACGTCAAATTCTGCTTTCGCAGCAATATTTTGAATGAAATAACTGTTTATAATTGACACTATTGAAACTAATATTTCTGTGCAGAGAACGCATCCTGTACGTTCCTTCTTAACATTTAGAAGGAAGTGAAATCAAAAATAACATTTTTTTATTTCTCAACTGTGAAATATACTTGTACTTGGTGGTGACACTTCGCCACGTAAGAGTGGGTCTTGATTCTGCTGTGTAAAAAAAAAAAAAAAATTGCTGTTCAAGAAAATAATCAAGCGTCCTAGAACGATGCCAACTTGATGCAATCGCACACCCAGTTCGCCACTTAGGCAACAATCCCACCTGTATTAGAAACAGCACAGCATAAGCAAATATTAAGGCCAACAGTAACGTTATATAAAATAGTGAAATGTACATAAACACAATGTATCCAAGACGTGCGCAAGAATCCAGGAATTATCCTTCTCAAACACCACGCTGAAGTAACAAACAAGTAATCTAAAAAGAAAAATTGCATTTGAATAAGCCAGTCAACTATGAATTTATCAAAGTGTGCGATACTGAATGAAGCCAAACTAGAGAGCTTCACACAGAAATAAATAAACCCGTAAAAATTATTATTACGTTTTTAATTTTAGCTCATTGATACGGGCAGAAAAATATAGGTTACGTGGTATTGAAAATAAGTTAACATCGAAGGTGGTAATTAAGAGAAAATGTGTTAAAATGTTCCCACTTCAATTAACTCGAAGTATAGTCTATAGAAAAGTATACAAAACAATAATTGTTTTGTATTGTAACAATAATTATTTTTAAACATTGGAATAAAAGTATTTCGTATTATTATTATTTTTATATAAGAACGATAACCATGCATGACTTCGACAAATAGACGGGGATGGGTGAAGGAGAAAAAGATCCCTTCCCTCGTCTCCAAGTATGATTTCGTAAGTGAGGTATGAGTTTCGCATTGCCAGGCATACACGCAAGGCACTTGGAAAACGCAGGAAATGCACGTGTCCAGCATATAATGCTACTCTCCTCTGCAGTTGATAACGTTGCATGTGGCTGTGGGCCACTGGCGCCGAGTCATGCCGTACCTCTGGTTGTAACGGCACATGCTGCAAATTACGCCCATTACTTGCAATGCCCTCTGTGAGGCAAGAAACGAGGCCTGAGTGTCCGCTAGTTCCCGATCAGTCAGCCGATCCTTGTGCACAGTGGCTTTTGTCTCGCAGACCTTCCAAGGACTTCCGTGCAACTGGGAGCAGAAGGCATTATATTTCCCATGTCGTTGATATTACTGTCTGCAAGATTTATTGGATTTCCATTCGGAGCAGCTGTTATTGTGCGTACGCCAATCTGACGCAGCGAAGAAATCTTGCACCTGGCTGGTGACCTTTGTTGGCTTTCTCAGGTAATGCGCTGAGTCACACGTGGAGTAGATTGCACTGAAGGTTTGCTGAATAAAATAAATCGCACTGGAGTCATGTTTCAAAAGTGTGTTTACCATTCTTAGAAGTACTATAACGATCGTAAAGAACGAAGAACACAGAACGAATATGTTGAAATTCTAATTTATCTGTGACGAACAGCTATTAGAGCCGACATTATCAGCATTAGTCATGGCATTCTTGCTCTACTGAAGTATGTGAGAGAGCTATAACCAGTAATTCATAAAATTCGCGACAACCAGGGACCTAAGAAAATATCTGCTTGCCTGTAATTCTCAACGTTTAGCTGCACATAATGCACCCTACCACTGACTACAGATAGCTATATTAGAGCTTGGAAATGTTATCTGTTGGATAATTTGTATTTGCAAATGATCATTTAGCTGTCTGATGATATAGTTCAGACTACATTGTTTTACACATGGAAATTAACTGTACAGGTTAGGATTCGGCAACTGATACTGCGCGGTTGGCATGCGAACTCTACCTCATCCTCCCTATGCCATAACAGCACACTTCAGTTAAATGAAAACTCGTTCAGAAGAAGGGTACATATCTTTCAAAATACACGTTTACGTCAACTGTATTGCTAGAGACAATGGTTTATAGCAGGAAATTTTTTTTCTGGGATTACTATATACACATGTCCGACAGTTCTCTTTCGTTATCTGCTACTGTGTGCGTGTGAAGCTACTATACCATTTCATTAAGTCAATAATAATTTACAAAATTGACTTTTTTAGAATTAAAATAAAATAGAAGGTAGAGAAACTTCTTCCCGAAAATAAATAAATTGACACTTAAAATAGGGACAGGAATGAGTTAAATACATGTAATTTTAATGCAAAAATTCAATATTACCATTATGGTTAGAACCAGCATGTGAAAATAAAGCAAGAAACTAGATGTCCAAATATACCCTTATATCATAAATCATTTTACAGAATACGCGAAAGTATAGTTACGAAGAGGCGAAGTAAATAATTATGATAAAGGAACAGGCATATTCATAATCCCAAAGGCAAGAAGAGTAAGTAGATGAAATAATTAAACGGTATTTTACTACTTCACGTATGTGGAATCATTAGATCTAGTGCTAACATACAAGTGTTCAAAAAGGGACTAAAATTTGCATCACTTAATGCTTGTTCAAGTACTTGGCAATTAGACAGGCCGTTCTCTTATTTATTGGAAACAACTAGCTGCCTATTCTCCGACAAGTTTTCTCCAATCCAAGCACTTCTTGATAAACTCCTACCGTTTGGCCAGCAGCGAGGGATAGTACATATCTGCGTGAGGGACTGAAGTTGATGAAATATAGAAAGGCGTGAAGAAATTGAACTTGAATATCGAGCAACGCAGCTGCACCAGTCACATTAGACGCGTTACACAACTGCAATATTAAAAGATGAACGTGAATGCAGAAGTAGTAATACCGGGTACACGTTAAGCTGTTTAATGCATATGTTTAAAAAATTCAATACCTGTCTCCCGGAAAACTTTTGTTGCGGCAACAAAAATAATTTACGGCAACTTTCAAAAATACGTGGTACCGAACACTTTTAGAAGTCTTACAAAATTTATTTTGATGCCAACTGTGTATTCCCACCCTGCATGGAAAACTCAGTATTGCTAAAGAGAGATATTAGATGAAAAATTTACCCGGGGACCCAGTGTAATTTTTATAAATACCGATATGTTACTATTACGCTAAATTTACTATAACGTCCATAAAATTAAAATAAACCGGTTTCATTAACCAACAATTAAAACACTATGCATTTTTTTTAAAATAAGTCAATGTGTAGGAGCACTTTATTTTTAAACAATTCGCTGTCACTCACAACGTGTTTACAATAAAATGTATATGGTCAGGGAAGATAATTTTTAGAAGGCTCTTTTCAAAGAGTATTCAAATGCAGACCAGCGATGAAACGAAGATCAAGTTTAATAAATAACAAGCAATTTAGTAGTCACTGCAAATAATTTCGTTGCCACCAGATCTTGACGAGGTCTGTACTGACAAACTACAGTAGGTCCTCCACGAGCTCGCCGCGAGGTGGAGTTAGACACTGGCGCGTGAAGCCGGGAAGAGAGAGGCGCTAGCAGGAGGTTGCACCACCAAGTACAAGTATGTTTCCCTCTAGAGTCTGCTGTGGTGGCGGACGCGAGCAGGAGCGAGGGCGCGCCGGAGCGAGTGTGCACTCGCGAAGTGCTAGCCGGCGCCGACGGTGAAGTACTGTCCCAGCTGGCCCGTCCTGTTGCGAACGAAGGTCTGCAACGACTGGGCCGCTCCCTGCAACACAAGAGAAGGCGCATGCTTTCTACCAAAAACTAGTTTAACGGGTTTTTTTTAACACACGGTATTTAAGAATACAGGAGTGAAATAGCCGCTTATACCGCGAACTCCAGCAGCACACGTCAGCAAGATGGCGCTACCAGTCAGAAAAAGTTTTGAACGCCGTTCGCCAATCACTGTCTGGTACACTCTAAAATTTTTTTGTACTTCTACAAGAAAAATCCTTGGAAACCCAGTTGCCACGAAAATCCTTTTTAAAAATACAAACGGTTTTCTTGCAAAATCTGCAAAGCATATATTTGTAATGTTACAAATGAAAGCCTTGTCTTACATATTAAATTATTGAGAAGTGTACATAAAATTATTTTTTCTCCTAGAAAACATATACGATAAATTAATAACAGAGAATAACTAACAAAAAAAAATATAATTTAAGAAAAAAAAAATTACATTGCTAGTGAGGGGACTAAAACCCACATTCTTATATCTACTAGCCTGCACCCTTAACCACAAGATTAACTTAACTTATAAAGTTAATTATTATTTTTGTAACAAATATAGCTATAAGTACCTACAAATTATTAAGAAACGTATTTTATTAAGAAGAATATATTCATTTCATTTTAAGAGCTCGGTTTTTGAGTTGAGAGATTTGGACGGCTCTTAACAACGAGGTCTTGAGAGCCGGAAAGAGTTCTGTGTAGCTAGGAAACATTAACAGCAGTAATACGGTCACGTTTTATTGATATTGTCGTTTCATTATGATTATTTGAGTTGTTTTACGTTATTCAAACTTGCAATATATTTATTTTTGCACGCAACTACACTTTACATCACCCATACTTTTTGCGCAAACAGCTATACACGGTTTTACGTTTTACGTCCGCCATTTTGCTGAAGCTCGTGGATACTTGTCAGTAAAATACAAACATTTCTTGAGGTCTATTACAAACACGGCCCATGCATTTTTACAAACGAGTAGTTTTACAAGATAAATCTTTGTACGGTTACAAGCATTTGTAAAATTACAAACTATTTCTTACTAAAAATTAAAATTTTTTAAAGTGTAACCTACACGCCAACCGGCAGCCCAGCTAATAGGGAACCTTTCGCAGCAAGTATTAGCCAATCAGTTACAAGGCCCGTTCCCAGAGTCCCGTACAGCCAATCATAGAATGGGTACGCCCACATCAAATGAACCGTCACGCCATTTCGTCTCTGCGTATTCATCTACTCTATGCCTTAACGCTCTGAAATTGCAGTTTCTGTGAAACATATTGGAAATAGCTCCACAGAAAATCAGTGCCAGATTACCGATTGTTTTTGTAGCTGCACTGAACTGACTGATATAGTTTTCGCCGAATTCAGCTGAATACTGCTAACACCGCCACTCCTAACGCATTGGTTCCCGGTTCATTCGATTAATTTCGCCAGTAGGTTGCAGATTCTTATTTACTCACTCAGTGATTCTTTTTCACAAAATGATTTCACTGATTCAGGTTCGGATTCTACGTCACGGTTGGATCAGAATAGGACAGCCGTAATTACAACTATACAGTGCTATATTTTTAATCTGTGATAACTTGTAACATTTTTAGCAACAATAAAGGTTTACAGCACTGTTGAATCCATCCTACAGCTGTTGCTGATATTCTGTTTACGTGCACGCATCGCGTTCGCAATTACATTTCAACGAATAAATACGTAATATAGATGGCTGTGTTATTCAGGTTCAGTCTCACGTGGACTTGAGCACAGAGTTTTGCATGCGGAAAACGTGGTGCGCGTTGCCAATGGCCAGTGAGTTTTCTCGGGGTATTCCTGATTCCTCCACCAACGCATACCCTCTGTCTTACAGTGCAACTTCAAAAGTTAATCAACATGTTTTTAAGCTATTGTGTTCTGACTTTTGATAAATTCCCTTGCGATTTCATACATTATTACATCAACTCTAACTTGACCATGGTTACTCCAAACTAACCTTTTTTAAAACTAAGGAGGTCATTAATGTGAACAATAGTTACATACAAGCGACTACTCTTAAAATTTTACCTAATAACATAGTAACACTGAATATTTCACAGATATTTACATATTCAAACAGGTCGTAAATAGTTAGAACTTATTCTCCTGTTCGAACCAGCCACACCGGTTTAAGCTACCAGAGTCTTAAATGTTTACTAGTCGTTCAGATTCATGCATGGCTTGTTGAATAAGCAGATCTCAAATAGGGGCATGTGAAACTAGCATTCAGTTTCTCGGCACCTAGCTTGTCAGTGAATTACAATGAGAAATTATAGTCTTTATTGACGCATATCTCAAGCGAGGTACGTAGCGCCTGATATGCCGACTACACCTGATGACGCAGAAGTTTAGCAGATTGCCTAACCATCAGAAAGCTAGGGGAAGCGAACTGGAGCAAGACTTCACCGCCTTCCCTGTGGCCGGTAGCAACTACACTCGTCTTAATTCCTCGCTCTTGCCACGACTCTACTTTTCCCGGCCAGGCCATGTGTTTTCCAGATGGGGAGAATTTCCTCCCCACGTCGTGGTGACCCTTTGTCAGCAAGTCCACGGCAGACCACAGCAGAAGACTACAGCCGTTTTCGGGCTGAACACCCAGCCACGTTACGGCCGTCGCTGTCCACACAGGGTCCGTGGTGGTCCGCAGAGGCCTTGTTCGCGGAAATGAACATACACCTACGTAGTTCCGTGCATCACAAAACAATCTACACGTTCGACTACTTATCCGCTCAGTTAAACAAATCTCTTGTTTTGGGTGCAGCGTTGCACAAGCAGGCTTCTCAGTTGAGAACCGTAGTTGACAGTCACCTTAAGTGTGCCGGACCATAGCATGGAACACGAATGAAACGCACTATTGGAGGAAATAGGCTTACACAGAAAAAAACCCATTGGCAATCAACGAGCTGTCCGTCATTATTACACACATGCCAATATCCGGACTCTGTCCCGTTGAAATATGCTGGCCGGCGCAATAAAAGGTAAGTGTTCAAGTATTTTGGAAAGAGGAAAAAAAAAAAGAACTATAAATGTGTATCAACGAAATCAGCAAAACTTATTGTGAAAACCTGTTGCCTCTTGTATTTTCTACTACACAGTTTGGTAGTAAGTCATTTAGATACGAAAGAACCTGTTTGGCTGCGAATTGTGCTTCGAACAACAGAGCCGCCCAGAAGGGCAGCAAGTGGGTGCTCTCTGCCCTGGGTCACATTCAGTGAGAAACCCCGTGAGGTGGAAATTTAAAGGAAAAATAATATGTGCTGTCAAGTTTATTACTAATTAAACTTTTCATCAATCTGTCCTACATCGCAGTTTTTAAAACGACAAAAGTTCAAAAAACGTTTACTACAAATTCATTGGAAAATTTTTTAATTTTTGGCGGCAGGGTCTGGAATCTATTTTTTTACCCCAGGATCTTCGGAACCTCCAAACGGTTATACTGACGAAACACAAAAAAATAAAAATAGATAAGTTATAATATACGGAGTAGTAAAGTTATAATGGGAAAATGTTGGTAAAACTAAGATATAAATATCGCATTGAGAAACGTTATTTTTGTAACATGTTATCCAACTCGAACAAAAAAACACTGCATTGAAATTCTTTTTTGAAAGTGAAATCTGATTGGACAAGAATCTATTACATGGTACGGTTTTGATATGTCAATTGTAAGGATGAGTTTTTATTATGAATGTCAGTGGCTGTGGTTGTGGTTATGGAAATTTCAAATTTTACATGGCCTCTAATTTTTTACGGGTGGCATAAGGAATGTCACTGAATGAACAGGAAGAAGAAATGAGACTGGAGCGAAGTGTGGACCAGACGCATACTGCGCGCTTTACCTGTATGACGCGGCCCACTAGTTGCGATACGCTTCTCGTCATATTGATGGCGGTGTCGACCAGCACGTTGGCCGAGCCCGTACCGCTCCCAGCGCCGCCCTGTGGACACATCGCACACTCCTTCACTATCCCTTCATGCACTTGTCGTGGCGAGCTATCGATAGGCCAGGCCGTCGATAGTCACTTGTCGGTACTTAAACAGCACTACTGGAGGCAAGAACAAACATACATACAGTGCTTTGACCGACAATTTCTGTTGGCAAAATTTAATAATTTGGTAATTAACAATAACTATATATAATTACTAAATACCAGGCACAAAATTACCAAAGGACATGTATGTACACAAATATACTAAATAGTGCATAAAATTGAAAACGTAATAGCAATAATAATAAATATTAAATATAAAAATTCCTTCATGTTAAGCGTAATGATTACAATTTTCTAGATTGGTGACATCCAGGGCGTCTATGGGACTGTTATGTGCAGCGTTAGATTTTATTTTAAGAATTGACTTTCTGTGAATTTACGCTTTCATCGGAAGTGAAACTTACCAAAATGCAAATCACATAATCATAAAATGACCGTTGCAAAACGGAATTGTTTTATGCATCATAGGACTGCGCTTGCAGACGAGGCTGCTGTGATGTGGGCAGAGCCATGCTGCGGTCACTTATTTCTGTTTAACTCAGGATCGCCTTGATTCGTTCGCAAGTCTTGGCTTTGTTATGGTTTGATTACGTTCGGTTAACTGCACTGAATTCTGAAATACAGTTCTTGGTTCTCAGCGCCATCGTATGCGTTCTGACGTGAATTCTAGGAACTCAGACTGTTAGGTAACATCGGTTATATGGAAAATCATTTAAGTCTCGTTCTTAAGTGCATTGAAAACTGAGCTAAAGAAACTTGTGAGCCTTTGTTTGTACTCAATGAAATATTATAATGCAAGGCTGACAGTAATGGCCCATTATCCTGTTTATTCTGTAACTGGTCTTGACAGTTCCAAGAAAAATGTGTTAAAAAAGTAAATCTTTAGGATACACAATCGTAGATTAAGTGTAGACAGAATAATCTGGCAATTGAAGAAGTTCTCAATGCAGATGTGAGAAACGGCGAGGGAGAGACACTGTATGCATCACTAACTATTATTTTCAGATATTATTCTTGCTTGTCAGCGCGTCTTCGTAGACAGTCTCACTAAAGATCCACTATCATGGGATATTTAGGCCGTTTTGGGGTTGATTGTCAACTCAGTTATGGCACGACTCAAAATTTCTAAGCACCGAGTTCGGTATCCGGTCATGGAACGTGAACCACGATAGCTTACTTGTTTGCTAGCCTTAAATCACTTCATGACTTCGTATCTACGGTCTGGCCTTTATTTTGAAGAATAGAGTATATCCTCGAAAAAAAAAATGTCAAGCAGATGCTTTCACGTTATCAAGCATCTGCATACGTTTTCCACTGTTTATAGACACATTTCAGATAGTTCAGGACTACCGTTCGAGTGTCTGTTCGTGTGCCAATTCTAGATTAAGCAATGCTTCTTATTTGTAGCTGCGCAATATATGTATAAGGCCAGAAGGCCAGATTCCTACGATAGTGGGGTTATTGTTGTTATTATTAAACATTAAAAATAATCACTAATATAGTTAATTGTTGCCAACTTTTCAGTTGGTAAAATACGTAAGTTTCGCTGAGCAATGAAGAACGAAAGTACAGTAGCATTACAGACAGACCTAGGGTCTAGAAAGGTTTTGCAGCGTTTAGCCAACAGTCGTTTTGTCTAAGTCATTCTGTGAGAGTTTGAGAGTGGGATTTTCAATTTTCTTCAAGCAGAGTTGAAGAATTTCTGTTCTAAAACACATAATTCCTATTGAGTTGAAATACTTCAGCATTATTAATTTATCTGAAATTATATTTACACAGAAGTGTGCTATGCGTTAATAAGACTTATTTTATAGCTCTGAGATTCTTCTTTCTTGAAAGTCGTTTTATTAAGTTTTTACTGCATCAGCGAGAGTCATTACAACATCTGAAAAATTCCGTCTGTTTAACAATGTACTGTTTTTATGTGAAATTCTCAGTTTCATACAGATGAAACGAGGTAGGTACATAAACTGTATCACTCTTGAGGCCTTATTCTAATTTAGTTGCACAATATACAAGCAGAAGCGCGCTGGCCAGTTTCATGTTATCAAAAGCCATACGTTTAGCGAGACGTAATGTTTTGAGCTATTACTGAATTTTGGGCTGTGATGATATTCTGGTGGATGTATGTGGTGATGTTTAAATAAACGTTTGTGCAGTAAGTACCATGGTATTTGCTCGAAGAGGGTTAAATTCACCTGCTTTGGTGGCCATTACAACAACGAAAATGCCTATCATTGTATACTCGTTTGTCCTGGTCTGCGAGGATACTTACCTTCAAATATTTTCACCATCAAAACAAAGTTCGGACGATCTTCTGTAAAACCGCTACAAAATAATAATTTTCTCGTGAATGACAGTGAGGGCAACTTATGAGAATGGGTTGTTTTTTTTAACATGTTCAGGTGCCATTTGGCCGGCGGCGTGAATACAGAAAGATCTAAAGTTTGCATCTGTAAGTGAACTTGGAACATATATTGGGGAGAGAAACATAAAGTGAAAGGCTGTAGCAGCTAAGTGTACGTAGACAAGTTACGTCATCAAATCTTAACTGTTGTATAGAAAATTCAAACGTCCTTGGCGTAGTAGAGTTTCTCTCTCGCACTAGGCAGGTCGTGGATTCTACACCAGCCAGCGGCTCTGGTGGAGTTTTCCAAATGTGGTTGGGGCCGCGGTTGACGTTGGGCTAGAGCGGCCTGCCTGCCACCAAGGCGAACCGGGCTCGATCCCCGGCGGGGCCACTCCCGGATTTTCGCACGCGGGAATCGTGCCGGAGGATGCTGCTGGTGCGGGGAGGGTTTTCCCGGGGATCTCCCGTTTTTCTCCGCCTCTTTATTCCAGTTTTGCTCTATATCCAACTTGTTTTATCCTCAGTGGCAGGTCCGTAGTTTCGACCTTCCATAGTCCTCTCCTGTTAGGTTCACATCCTCACTAGTCCCGCTGCAGACAGGTAAGTAGCGATTATTATTTATGCACAAACTTACATATATCTGTGTATTGTCTGTTTCACAGCTTCACAGGGAAACAGCCGAGTCTCGGCGTAAACGAATGTATTTTACTTCTGTGTGATGCAACTTAGATAGTAGGGGAAATTACTTCTCAAATAAATAACACTAAACTGGGAATTCAGGAGGTGGAAAATCCCTATTTCAGTGGACACTAAACAAAGCAGAGAGAAATAAGTTGCCCCTTACATTTTGTTGAAATAAAAGGGAAAACATTGTTCTCATCGCCCTGAGAAAGAAACCTGATAATTACAATTCCTGGGACAAAATATATATTGGAAAGGCGGAGAAGAGTACCTAGACTAAATCTGATCAGAAAATGATTTTGTTGTTATCTGCGCAAGTCAACACTACTGGCCCAATAATTGTCAGTTGAAATATCAAACAAAACCACGTGACTCGAAGACTAACGGATACGTTTGTTTACGGCTGGTAAAAAAAAAAAGGATTTTTTTTAGAATACAAGTTTTGTTCTAACTGAACATATTATTTTTATATAAAACTTGGTCAGAGGAAGTGTACCAAAATTTCTGTCACGTGGTTTTGATAGATTTACTTGTGAAAAGGTCTTTCAGTATTGAGGCTGAGAAATTGCACTGAAAAAAAAAAAAACAAATCATGACAGTTAAAAATATTTTAAGTAAATTCACCTTACCAAAAATTTTTATTACAAAAAGGGTTTATTTTGTAGTTACTAACAAGCTATTTAGTTGCTAGCANCGTGGTTTTGATAGATTTACTTGTGAAAAGGTCTTTCAGTATTGAGGCTGAGAAATTGCACTGAAAAAAAAAAAAAACAAATCATGACAGTTAAAAATATTTTAAGTAAATTCACCTTACCAAAAATTTTTATTACAAAAAGGGTTTATTTTGTAGTTACTAACAAGCTATTTAGTTGCTAGCACAAAATAATTGCGTGATTACCATAAAAACTAGAATGGTGAATACCCACAGGATTTTAATTCATAGCTGTTATTGTGTAGCTGGCATGCGCCCTCTACGCCGCATTCCCTCTATGGTGCAGTATAAGGATCAGTAAAGAAAGAGGTTAGTTTTATGTTAGCACTACAGATATAAAGCCCTTGTGCCACGATGGAAGTTTCCTTGAAATGTTCCTTGCAAGCTTGCACGGCCGCTGGTATATATTGTTGCATGGGAGATTAAGCCAATTACTACCCGTTTTCATGGACGTTTCCGTAACTGGTGTTGAGAAATTTTCGGAGTAAGGTTTCCTACAAAGTTGAAATTTTAACCAATCCGAGAGAGGGTGNAAGTTGACATTTTAACCAATCCGAGAGAGGGTGGCGAAATGTGGTGTTGACGATAGTTGTAATTTTGTTTTATAGAAACAACGTCGCAGTCGTTTAGTCCGAAACTAGAGTAAATAGTAAATAAAGGCCCGCGCAAATGTTTACAGTTGAAGAAGTAAAATGGAAATAAATCCGCTCACGTCAACTCTTGTGGCAGCCAGTGTCGTGTGAAAGGGGTAATTCGACGGAAGCCTCGTGCAGGCTCTGTTAGCAGGTCTCGAAAGACAGGAGCTTCTGCCCTCAGCGATGTATCGTGGCGCAAGGGCTTAAGGCTCGATTTCACTCCTTCTGGAGAAACTCGTAGTTTTCGTGCCGCAATTTCAGTTTCAGAGGTATTATTAAAAATGTTGGATTATAGAAATATTACAATTTACTAGCTGTTTAATCCGTTTGAATCTAATTTTCACTGTGTGTTATTTTCTGCTTGAAAAAAGGCAGGAACTAATGGATAAAATATAAAAATGTCCTCTACTTTTTATGATAAGCACACGACACACAATTGAAATTAGGCACAAAGATATTAAACAACTCGTGAAAAGTAAATTTTCTATAATCGTACATTGTCAGCAATTACTGTGAATCCGAAATGATGACGCGGAAACGAAGAATTTCTGTAAAATGGGTGATGCCGAGCCTTAACTGTGATGGTTTTCTGGACGGGTTAATGGCATGCACTATCCGGCTACGAAGCGAAGCGGGGAACATTACCGTGCGCTGGGGTGGCGCTGTCTTGCTCGGCCTCTTCTTCGGCACCGCGGTGGTCTTGGGGGCGCTAGTGGTAGGCTAGAATGTCCGGCATACAGTTAGTCAAGCACAAGACTCGAGCAAGCTGGCCGCGCCAGCCGTCCGCCACGCCCGACACACACACACACACACGATCTTTCAGTCTGCAGTCTACTTGTGAACGGGACTACTCCCACCGTAGCTGGCCAACTCTCTTACGCCATATTTCATAGATCTTGAAAATTTACACGTTCTCGATTGAAAAGTGACCAGAGTAACTAACCTCCGTAAAAAAAAATCGCATAACGCTACATAACCCTCACATGTTTTAATTAAGTCTTCAGAAATTATAATAATTTTGATATAATTTAATATTCTCGGACCTTCTTTAACAGAGTTATGAGAATAATGTTTTTGTTGCTTAGTAATTTTTGCACCTTTTAATCATTACTGGCCTAGTTTTCTGACAATTTTCTCCTCAAAGTGACTTGCTTTGTTTTCGGGAATTTTTTGCGAGATAGACCTTTCAAAAATATGTTATTAAAATAATAAACTATACTTTACATATAGTACACAGTTTTCTCTGTGATATTGGCTAAAACAAACTAGCACTCATTTCTTGTAATTTACGCTGGATCCCGATGGTAAACTCTAGCATTCTAGGTTGATGTTTAACCTGGTCAGGCTCAACTGGTCACGCTGATCGCACCAATGTAGCTATTTGACTTTCAATGCTCGTACACGCGCTGTAAAGCCATGCAGTTTAACTCGACCTGAAAGTAACGGGCGGATTGGCCAGCCATCTAATCGCCGTTCACAAGTTCACCGCATATGGACGTGTCGCCGGGCGAACAGCTGTCGCGGCCTGGGTGACAGTGTTGGCGACAGAACTGTGTCTTATGAACAGTTTGTCAAGCACACGCCGACCGGCATTGCGCTGTCACGCTCACTGCCGATACTGCAGACAAGACAAAGCATTTAATTAGCAACGAATTCCTTCAGCGTGCATGAACTAGAAGGGCCACAACTAGAAGAACTTGTATAGCAAAGGTAAGGAAGGATTCCACACATGAGATTCATTAAATTCTTATCCTTTGACTGGATGCATGTTTAACAAACGTCGGTCACGTTTTAGCCTAAATACCTGAGTAGACGAATGTTACATGAAACGGGACAACCTGTTTAAAGTGGGCTCCAAACCACTTAAATTAAACTTGTAATTAAATAATTTTGTTAGATTTAACATTATAAGGCTGTTTGTGCTAAACACTTTTTTTTTTCAATCAACCTCTGAAGAAGAAAAGATCACTCCCCGTTAACAGCATATTTGCCACTGTGCACACTTACATGCACGCAGGATCCCAGTTACTGCAAGTTGACAGCGAATCAAGTCAAATAGTTCTAAGGAGTGGAAAGTTATGGGTGGCTCTTAACATCTTGGTTTCTTTAAGGCGGCCGATGAGGGTGAAACGAGGCTGGTGCAGTGCCGAAATGCAAGGGAGGGCGAAACGGGAGATCCCTGAGAAAATCCGCTCACCAACGGCATCGTCCGACACGATTCCCACGTGCGAAAATCCGTAGGCAACCCCGCCAGGAATATAGCTCGGTTCACCCTGGTGGGAGGCGAGTGGTCTGACCACTACACCACCGCGGCCCCTGCCCGTAGTTCCAAGCCTTGATGATGTGCTGTGAGTGTAATGGTTTAATTTATGGCAAATAAAGTTGGTGCGTTTTTGGCTTAATACATGTTAGTTTACGAATTGAGATGTTAGCGACACATTCTTCTTCCTGACAACATCGTGTTTTCACCTGACTGACGAATGAATAAAACCATTAGGCCCACGGGAACGTAAATGTTATATGTGGTGGAAGGAAATAAAATATCGAGGAGAGTAGATAATAAGTAGGGCTTGTAAAAGTGCTCAATTAACCACAAACAGCCTGTAATCACAATTGTATTAAGTTTCCTTAGAATTCTCTTCCAGCTGTGAGGACTCCTCGTACGTCCTGCGGTAGCTATTTGCGTCCTCACATAGTCCACCGGAAGGTTTCGCCACATCACCGGAAGCAACGTGGGAAGTGACGCGTACAGCCTCCTTCCGTCATACAGTTTTGATACGTAACCCGTTCACGGAAAGTGCATTAATTCCTGCATTTTTAAGTATGTCAACGTAAAATGAATCCTCATAGTCGTTCTGAGGATGCACGATCATAGCACGAGTTCGACATAAAACCTACTCTTAGGTAACACTAGTGATAAACCAACGCTAATAACAGTCAAAAGTGATTCTGTGTTCCAGCATGGACGAGAGATCAGGATCAGAGCTGCAGCGTGCCAACTCTGACGTAAACAATATTAAACCCACACTAAAGAAGGTAAAGTATGAAAGAGTTTTAGATCTGAGAAATACTTCGGGAAACGTCTTTAAAGTTTGAGGCTTAGTATCGTTTTGAATCTAATGTTTCTTTTATATATTCAGATTTGTTTTCCTGCGTATTGCGCAGTCGGTAAAACTGGTGCCCATGGCAAAAAGTTTTAAATATTTCTTTTATTAAAAAAAAATTACATACTTTCGTTGATACTAAATATCAAAGCGGATCTCATCCTCCATGAGCGAATGGCTCACACGTAGCAGAAATGGCATTGCAGAAAAAAAAAAGAGCAAGCAACCATTGCATGGACTTGTGGGAAATTAGATAAGCACAATTGTAAAGAACTTTATAATGCAGTAGAATTAGTGGCAGTAATTTGAAACATCATGTTTACCACGCGCGGAATGTTTAAACGGTGTTGACTTAGACCCAGTTCGCGATATTATTGACTACTGAAGAAGTCTATGTAAGACAATAAATTAAGGTTTATTTCTTATGGAATCTAACCACTCACCTTGCATCGTTCACAGTAGCATTTATTATGTTAGAATAACACAACATTTTCCAAATTAAAAAATGTAACAATTCTTAATACAGAAAATGTTTTATTATACATTTACGTAATCCTCCATTCTCTTTTTCTCTTTTTCTAGCTGTGGCCCTTACAAAAGGCAGAGTATAAATCTATAGTAACTCAAAACATATATGTAACAGGCATTCTTCAATTTGCAACAAGCACATGCAACAGTACAATTAATAACGTGAATTTCGTTCGCAGCAAAGCGAACCAATTCTAGCAGCGAAATGCAACAAGCAGACTTCCTTGACACTTGCACGTTTTATCTTAGCGCCATGCTATCAATACTGCGACAAAGAAACGATCGTGAGTGATAAAGCAAACTTAGGTATCAATAATTTGAGCAATCATGTTTCCGACAATGCCGCTTTGGCATTCCTTCTGATGCCAGGCAAAAAAATTAGTTTTACCAGATTCCTAGAGTTCTTGCTGCTATCTCGAGCTGTAGTTCCTTCTGCTAAAAAGTCTAGAAAGAAAAATTCTCACAGTAAAACACACATTACAGTTATTCTAAGTTGATTTATTATGATTTTTAATGGATGTCTGAAAACTTATTGCTACTGCCAGGCACGACAAAGACACTTAATTACTGAAGAAGGAAATAAAAGCAATTTCTTGGGATTAGATCATGTTACTCAGGGGCAACATTTTCCCAACTTTTAAGGAAAATTCAGTTTATAATCTTCTCACTGCATATGTGTTGAATGAATCCTTCCTGTTTGATAGATGCTGCCAACTTGGGTTTTATCATCATCTATTCAGAACGTACTGGGAAATTTCATTTTAAAATATAAGAATTGTTAATGCATTCTTACCTTAGTAGTTTTTCTGAAGCTGCACACATTTAAATGAAGCCATTATTGTTTTACCACTGAAGAACAAATGAGCTTAAGATAATAACTTACTAGTTATAAAAAAAGGTTATAGCAGCAACAGTGTCGCTAAAACTAACTCTTTATAGAAACTTATCAAGATATGTTCTACTAAATGAGAGTAATATCTAAATCCGACTCTGAAAATTACGCACGAGTGGTATGAATTGCCCAAACTGCAAAGCAAATTAAGAACTGCCAGAGAAGCCGTTAATGCCATAGCTACGTCCAAGCATATCTGTAGTCAGCTGACAGAACATGCTGAAGAAATTACTCTTACAATTATACAGCATACACAATGCTCTCAAGAGGTATATTTGACAATTACAATACGTCTAATTTCCACAATCACCAAGATGTCCGGGTGAGAACCCGACATTAGTTAGTTCCACACAACTCCATGAGGTTATGAGGTCAGCTTAGACTTCACTTACTTTGGAAAGACAAATTACAGTGAAACCTATTCAAAGGTAGATCTTAATTTACTTTCTCGGGCAGAAACCAAAGGGCAAAAAACAAGTATTAAGGGAACTGTGGTGTCTTCACCTACAAGTTATTGAATTCACGAATTTTCCCAGTTCCTTGACATAGCTGTTCTTATTACTTTTACTTCAGTAACGTAGTCAATGAGTAATTGATAATAATCCTCTTCAGTTTTAGATCAGAAAGCAGATTACGGTTAAGCTATAACAACTTCATAAAATACAGTGATTTAGGACCCGCCATGTAAAAGATTTTGTACAAAAAGCTTGAAATGGGAATTACGGCTGAAGACTGTTGAGTCCAAGATGGCGTCGGGTTTCCTGAAAATGCACCAAGGACGAGCTTGCAGGCGCTTATGCCACGCCTCCACAAACAGTCGCTGGTCGACAGGGCCACAGAGTACATACGAATACAGATGTGAAACAGCCGCTTGTAACGTGAACTCGAGCCGCATACGCCAGAAAAAATGGCGTTACTGGCCAGAAAAATGCTGGAACGCCGTTCACCAACCATTTCCTGGTAACCTACTCGCCAGCCGGCAGCCCAGCCAATTGGGAATCTTTTTTAACATGGAACACCCAAATGAGAAACAAAGCCCGTTCTCAGAGCCTTGAGGAACAAATCAGAGAACGGGTACGCCCACATCAAATGTACCCATTTATGAATGGCATCTGACTGAATTTTCACTGCTTGCCACCTGCAGGCGATCATTCTAGAATGTTTTCTTCGGACAGCCAACAGAGAAAAGGGAGCACGGGAACATCGGCGGGAGGTCAAACACGTTATTTCCAAAGAATATTTTTTAGCACAGTTTCAATAAGAAAGAAAATATTATACTGCTGCTGTATGAGATAGTGAGCATTCCGAGTATTCAACTACTGTCAATTAGAGCACTGACCGAGCTCAAATCTGTCATGGTTATGGACAATGTCCAAGTCTGTGGGGAGTACACGCATCTAAATGTCTGATGTGAAAATGTAGCACATTTTCTCTATATGCAGTCTGTTGTGGCAACATATGCAAAGCCTGAATGTAAATGGGAAGTCCTGCTCTGCACTCCCCTAGTAATAAACTGCTCAGAAAGTTGTCTCCTGCTATACCTTTACGGATCAGGTGCAGGAGGAGCAGACTGGGTCACAAACCGCGATACAGGTTGTTGAATACATGTGAGCATCCCGAGTGCGTTCTTCGTGGTAACAGTTATTTATAGACAGGAAAATATAGATAGTTGAGTGACTTGTAGACTAGAACCACCAGTTCTCTGTTCTCTGTATGCTGGACCCTCAACTGCGTGATCATTGACTCCAGCTCCAGAGCGTGGCCAGTTTCATCGTTGGCCAAATCACACAAATACTAATCCTTGTTTTTCTTGCAGGCTTGTCTGAAAAACTGTAACACAATTTCAAATCTATCAGAAACCTACACATACTTGGCGTATAACGTGCCTTCAGATTACGAACGTCTCCGGTATATAAAAATTATTATGCAAGTAATATTAATTTTTTATTCTGACTTTATACTCTGGGACAAAATTTAAAAAATAAATTAAAATAAATAAATATTTTTTTTAAACTACCAGTACCTTACATTTATAGGGTGACTAATATGTCAACTGAGCAGCTCACGGTCGAATAAGCGAATACATGATGTTATTATTTGACAATTCAGGTTTATTCCCGTCGGCTAGAAGATTTTTCAGGTAGGTGATATTTCCTTCCCGTGTTCAGAACTAAGTGTTATGTTATCCATTAAACTTGCAGAACGCAACGGTAAAACAACGCAGACTCTTTCTGCCTGTTATGCGTTCGGTAGAACACCACACTTCAACATCGTATCACGCCAACTTCATAGATGAGGTTGTTGAAGTGTTAACTTGTGCCTACAAGGATCTTGGGTCGGATCCTGGCTAAGCCTTGAGTTTGTGTGTGCTAGTTTTAAATGTCAGTTTTTGTAAATGTATTCTGACGATATGAAGGTGGGAGAGTTATAATACCCAAGAAAATTAATTATTTTAATAAATGTTTCTTATTAATACTTCTAATTCGTGCCTAAAGGCTTATCGCAGATGATAGTGACATTAAAACTAAACTAAAGCTGATTTTTAACATAAAAACTGTCTACACATCCACGTTCCGTTCGAAATTCGAACCCAGAACCACTAGCTCCTTTGGATGATATTCCAGAAAATTAAGTCACGTGATTTGGCGGAAACCAAATAAATATAATAATGTGATTGGCCATTAATTGTCCAGGAAGCAGAGCTCTGGATTATATGAAGAAGGAGAAAGGGAATAAAATGAACTGTGAAAGGGGTTGGCTGGAGGGTAGGGAAAGTTATATCCTTAGAGTAAACTTAGGCCAGAGGAAGCGCACGTTACAGGATAGCATAGAACAACGTGATCAACGCTTATCACGTGAGTTTAGGACAAAACACACGGACGTTTATGTGTTTAAAGATCGGGACTAATACGTATGTCAATTTACAGGATGAGTATAAAAGAATACCACAACTTTGAAGGTCTTTAGTATCAAAACCAAATAACCTAAAACCTTGATTGACCAATCAAATGAACCGTGGAACGGTGAAGTTTGTTTACCATACATTCATAAAAGTTCAATGTGGCCACCATGAGCGACCCGAATGACATCTACACGATAATCAAATTCGTTCCACACTCTTGCCAGCATGTCCGGGGTTACGGTTTGGATGGCGTCCGTAATTCTCGTTTTGAGGTCGTCAATGTTAGCCGGCAATGGTGGACGAAACACTTGATCCTTTATGTAATCCCATAGAAAAAAATCGCACGGGGTAAGATCCGGGCTTCTTGGGGATCAGTGATGAAGAGCCTGGTCACCAGCTGCTCCTCGACCAATCCAGCGTTGCGGCAACGTCTCGTTCAGGTATCCGCGAACAGCTAGGTGCCAATGGGGTGGCGCACCATCCTGCTGGAAAATGAAGTACCCCGCCGCCTCTTATAACTGAGGAAACAACCACTCTGTAAGCATGTCCAAATAAGGGATTCCAGTAACAGTGGGCTCGTGAAAAAGAAAGGGCTGAAAACAGTCTCTTTGGATACAGCGCAAAACACGTTCACTTTGGGGGAAGCGCGCTCGTGTTCGGTGGTTTCATGTGGAGGCTCCTGACCCCATATCCGCACGTTGTGCCGGTTCACCTTACCATTTGTATGGAACGTAGCTTCATCGCTAAAAACCAGCTTAGACATGAAGGCATTGTCTACTTCGTTCTCGGCACATAAAGAAAACATCAGACCATCTCTTTCACATTGACGTTTCGAAAGGGAGCTCGTTACCCCCTCACCACCTCAAACCGAGAGTTACAAGCGCCATCCAAACAGTTACACCCGACATGCTGACAAGAGCGTGGAACGATGTTGATTATCGCGTAGATGCCGTTTGGGCCGCTCATGGTGGCCACATTGAACATTTATGAATGTATGGTAAACAAACTTCATGGTTCCACGGTTCATTTGATTGGTCAGTCAAGGTTGTAGGTTGTTTGTTTTTGATATTATAGACCTTCAAAGTTGGGGTATTCTTTTATACTCACACTGTAATATTACGGTGGTACTATGTATGTGTGTATACGTATAAAGCCTTTCGAAATGACAGAAGAAGCACAACCACAACAAATTATAAAACAATGCAGTCCTGTATATGCTTTTCCACACGTACAAATTAACCGCCTGAAGACATAAATAATTCTTCACTATGTGCAAGCAATTTTGTGAGTTCTGTATTTGTTTTGGAAAAATCTTAAATATTACTTAGATCAGCTGTTTTTGGATAAATATGATGCTGGGACACACGTTATTGAAGTCATACCCCGCTTCGTATATATACTGTGATGGTCAGGCCCCATGCAGAAGGATGGGTGTGTGGGGACGAAGATTTGTCGGCTGTACCTTGGCGGAGGTGAGCAACAGTCCGAGGTCTCCTGGCGGTACGGGGGGTGCCCCTGCTGCTCCTTGGGGAGTCTGCGCGGCCAGCTGTAGCACGTCCTGCAATAAGAAAACACCGCGTATTTTCCTCATCACGGGGCCGCGGTGGCTGAGCGGTTAGACTGATCGCCTCCCACCATGCTGTATAATTGTGGGCCAATGTTCACTGAAGAAGAAAATCGCTTTGCCTCACCTTTTTCTACTTCACTCAGGAGCCAATATCCCGCACAAAGCTAAATATACACGTCATTTTGATCTGATGGAGACTTGTGAAACTGGAGCGAAATATCTTAGATATTTCAGCTACTTATGATAACTGAGAGTAATATAGACGTACGCGTAGGGATGGAATAGGATGTGCATTAGATTAACTTTCGCTTGTAAATCCACGAATGACATCTGCTCTAATCACTCTTAAGCTAAAAAAAAAACATGGCGGAAAAAAACATGGCCAGTACTTGGGGAAACCTTGTTTGTCTGATTCTTATGCTCCAAGATGGTGGGAACAATTGCTCGCTCGTGTTCGCAAATGTATTGTTTTTCTTTTAATCACACGAAAAATTTACCTGAAAACTTTGTACACGTCTGACGGATAAAGGACGCATTCTTGGCATAAAAATCATATAAAATGTTTAGCCAAGCATGTTAATTTTTCTCTTTTAAAAGTATCAAAGCTATGTTTTTTTAATATGTTTTATTAAAACTAATCCAGTGTCATATTTCGCAGTCTGTGGGGGTTTTATGCAGTCGTCCTGTATACGTGCGTTATTTTGCCGAGAAGGGTTGGTCATGTGGAGGCTTGTCTGACTTATTATAGAGGTCACAACTTTCCTTCCTCAGCCCAGGCAATTGCTACTGCTGTTCCTAAAAGTGCCCGCTTACCTGCTGCATAAACTGCGTTGTAGTGCGTCTGAAATACATTTATTATTTTGAACTGTTAAACGAGAGCCCAGTGGCTGATCTACGAAAAGACCACACTTCAGACGAGGCCTGTTGAGTGCTTCTAAGACATCAAGCACATTAGAAACGCAGTTGCATATCCAAATTTACACGTCATATCCACACAAATATATTCGAGGGCCATGCACTGAACCTTGCTATAAACTTTTCACCAAGAAAATAATAGGGTCACCACCCAGAGTGTTATAGATACACGCAACAACACGAGAACACTACACACCTTGCGCGCTTTACTGCCTGCAAGCTCCAGGTAGACGGGCCCCTTAATTCGTCACCCATTTAAATAAGATGTGGTGCACCGCCCGCTGTGACTCTGAGGTCGCATGTTTTTTCTATCATTATTCATGTTTCGTTAATATATTACTCTTCTCTGATACTTTCTTATGAAGGAAGAAAAATTCAGCTGATTTTACGCATGGCACTTAATTTCCCAATGTTACTTCAGAGTCTCATGACTATTTTCAATAAAATACAATTTTGTGAAACCCACTTTATGTTAATTAATTCAGTCATGGCATGTGTAAACGTTTTATTTTTTAAACATTAATAATAAATTTGGTTAGTAGAGGGTTAAGTTACTCATATTGTTACAGCCAAATGAAACAGGTCTTGTTTCTTCAGGGTAGTATGCACTAACCTCGACCTTGAGCGGCACCAGCACATCAGATCCTGGGGCGTGGCTGCCGGTGAAGGAGGCGAGAACGTGGTGGCTGGACTGCGAGTCCTTCCCCTGGAACCACGCAACACACACTGCATACACGCCCCACACACTGCATACACGCTCTACTGTGGCTGGTTGCACAGCTAACGACCTTTTCAGACAATCAAAGTTCACTTGGAATTTTATTCTAATTTACTGACTTTAATTCCTTGAATGCTGTGTGACATCACTCGGACGTCATAAATGCGGACATTTTATCTTTCAAGCCATTGAGTGACTTAAATCCCTTCTAAAAAATTTTTTTCTAATTTTTATTTATATATTTGTACCGTAAAGCTCTAATGCATGGCTAAGGCCATTGGTCCAAGGAGCATGTCATAACATATACATAAACAGATATCGCAAACCTAAAAACAAAAACAATAATATACAATGAAAGCCAATAATACACAAAATTTTCATTAAGTCGCAAACTAGCAGCCGTAACCTACAATCATTCATGAATCCATTAACTGTGCAAAGAAGATCGAGACATTAAGTAATCTTCAAGTTGTATTTTAAAGGTTTTACTGTTGGTACTCTATAGATCTCTGATATTAATTAGAAAGTTGTTAAAAAAAAATACGCGTGGCTGAGTGTACGGCTCCATTCTGTACCACTTTCAAACGTCCGGACTGTTTGTGCATATTATTTTATTATCTAGTGTTATACACGTGAATACTAGAGTTATTCATGATATTAATGGGATTATCAACAGCAAAACACATAAGAGAATAGATATACTGGCAAGAAAATGTTATAATTTTAAATTTTTTTAATAATTCTCTGCAAGAGTCAAATTTCCTTTTGTTTCCTAAGATTCTCACAGCTCGCTGCTGCTTTTTAAAAACGTTTACAATATCAGTGGATTCACTCCAAAACAAAATGTCATACGATATTACTGAATAAAAGTATGGAAAATAAACAATTTTTGTAGATTCAGGAATTGCTATATTTACTATATTTCTTAATGCAAAGCAATCTGCATCAAACGTCGGCAATATCTGTAACACATGACTTTTAAAGCTTAAGGTAATAATTTAATTTATATTGAATTCAATCCATTAAAGTGAATGTGCACACTTACTGTATTAAATAGTTTAAATTCGATTGGTTGAATTCAATAACATTTTTTAATCGGGCGAAATGGCCTTAAATCAGCACTTCACGACCCTGGTCACCATCATATGCTAGTACTCCACAGCCACTAGTCACAGAGAGTGGGCCTAGTGACTAGCGACATTCCATGTGCCGCTTAGCTCACACTGCGAAATTGTTACAAATATACTGTGTTTATATTACACCAGTTATTTAAAACGAAAAGGAAAGAGGCTTATCAATGCCCACGAACATAAACATTGTGCAATTAATAAGACGTTTGACATACACACACTGTAGTGAAAATTTCAGTTATAAGAAAAAGGAATTTTTAAACGCTCATTTCAAATGTGCTCATTAAATTGTAAAGCGGCTGTATTATTGCTTTAGCTATAATTAACTCCTCCTCACGAATCATGTAGAACAGGAAGACGACTTATGCGTGAATGTAAATTCTAAGTACATAGAAAAAAGGCATTTGACACAAATAGCTTTCCCAGCTGTAATATTATTAATTCGACTCGTAGATATGAAAAATTAGTGAATCTAATCTTGGTTTCTTGAAAATAGTTTTACATGCAATAGCATGTACAGCTTGAGCTGTGGTTCAACAGAAATGATTAATGACTGATTACTTGTGTACCAACGTCCGTAATGTTCTCCTGGTTTCTCTGTCGAAGAGTGAGACACTCTATGACCACCAGGTCAGTATGCCTGCCACCACAATGATTCGGTTTCAATTTTGGCATTTGGGGGAACTTGATGGACGTTGCCGATGGTCATTGGGTTTTCTCTGGGTACTCCCGTTTCCCCACCAGTGTCATTCAGTTGCTGCTCTATGCCAGGATCTCATTTTATGTCACGCTTTTAGGGCTTCTATCTCACACCAGGTGAGCATCAACGTCGTCCTAAATAACTATTTTATAAAAATACACCCAGTCAAAATTTTTGTGAGAAACACAAACGGTTTTATAGCTACAACTAAACTATTAGTTAAATATCCCAAAATAACACTTATTTTTAATCACTAAGAAACACTTTGTAGCCATAAAGACGTAACTTTTTGCTTACTACAAAAATTTCGCAAATTGATTTACCACAATTTTGTTAAGCGTAGCGCAAACATTTCCACTTCCTTGTATGAATTTTCGTTGTCTTAGGGAAATAGAATTTTGGTTCTTTACGTGACTGACTTGCATACGAGAGGTTATGGTTTACATACTTGCCTGTTGCAAAGGAGGTTTTCCATACACATTCCAAGAAAGCACTGTTTCAGTTTTTCGTGCATTGAATGAAGTGAATATCACCATTATTGTATCTTTGTTTCTTCATATATTGTTCATGTTAGCTTCAAGTTCTGTAACTACCATAAACTGGAGCAACTAGGAATATTTTCATTGATGTTTCATCTGCATGTGTTTCACCAGCGCAGAGTGAAAACAAAATTAAGTAACCTACAGTTTGCTGTAGTTGGTAATGTACCATGCGTATTTATTATTACTTAGGACTGCCACACGTGAACCAGCCGCTCCAGTTAACGGTACTGTTTAATTTGCCCATGCTTGTTTCTTGCAAACTGTAATGAAGTAAAAAAAAAACCTGCCGTAATGAGTTTCTGTTGTCAATTGATTTTTTTTTGTAATATGTGGGCATTTAATCAATTAAGCATATACATATGAACATTAATGTAACATAAGCATTGTTGGTCTACTGCAGGCTACTGATTTGTTGAGCTGCATTCAAAACATGTAAAAAATAAATATAAACTATAGCGAGGCAGTGCCGGGAACGTGCAGTGGTGAAGGCGTGGTGGGGCGGCGTGGTTGGCTCACCTGGTTGTGCAGCAGCGCCAGCAGGGCCAGTGAGGAGGTGTCGTTGGACGCCGGGGGCGTGTCCTGCAGGCCGGTGGTGCCCGCTGCGCTGGTCGCCGTCACCTGCAACACGGGCCGCCTCACGCCTCTGCTCCCAGTCCCGAGCTCTCGCCC